>JAQBSW010000140.1:0-272271 GCA_029291075.1 Eudiplozoon nipponicum
AATGAAATGAGCAAAAATGACATTTGATTCAAGCTTTGGATATGTAAAGCAAAACTAATTGGGGGTTCACCGTAAGATTATGGTAACAAAAAATTGCAAATTTAGTAATAATAAGGAAATAAGCAGAAAAATAATACGTCATAACTCTATTGAAACGACAGCTTACTTGAGGCATTTAACTAACAAACCTAAAGCAGAAAACGGAAATCGTGAACACCTCATGGAAATATGAAATACAAAGCAAAATCTTTAAACTTATGGAGATATTGCGTCTAATTGAGCAAAGAATAGGAGAACATGAAATCACATGTAAATGTGAGCACTTTTAGTGATTCTGCCTAGCTAGGCACCCACTTGAATATATCAATCAGGAAGACTGAAAGGGCTGTAAGCGTATCTTAAAAAATAGCCGCAGTAGATCATCCAGCTTAAATAAAGTATCAATTGAAATAAAATATAGGTGTATATTTGAATGAAACAGCATTCGTATTTAAGGTATTTAATGAGTGGGAGATAACTAGAAGAACTACACTGCAAGCAAGACTCAGAGAAAACAGAAGAGAGAAAAATCTTCTACAAAGTTAGCAATCTCGTTAAGTAGAAACGTTGACGATTTTAAAATTAAAGCATATCCTTACAAGGAATATTTAGAAATGAAAAATTCTAAATTAATTCTATTATGATTCAAGGGAACTGACGACCATCTAGAGTGGCATGTAAGAAAAATTTCACTTTATACATATTGGTGTTGCTAGCATACATTGAAATCCATTGTGTTGGTACCACCTAAAGCAAATAAAGACTAACCAAGTTACATTAGTTAGTATATAACTGATAATTGAATGTAGTGTGCGGCAGGGTGGCTCAATTGTTAGAACCCCATATTCCGAAGCAAACGTGCCCAGGTTCGAGCTCTGTCAGCTGTAAATTCTGACCAGTACATGATGAGTTCCAAATAAGGACGAAACCAGTCTACTGGATGAATTGCCTTTTCTATACTATACAATTATTAGTTTATACTGACATATGTATGTAATAAATGGGTCAAGTGCTTATATCAAAATCGCAACCCTGATTAGAATAATTTTTATCACAGCCCGCGCAACCAATGTTCGTTTAATTATATAAATGCCCATTTAAATACCACTTCCCAATGTAGTGTGGTGTCTGTTCAGTAATGATAGATTTGAGATGGTTAGTTGGAACTTTGGGTCAAAATGGATGTCATTTGATCCCCACATAAAGGAAAAGTAGACTAACCAAATTAAATTAGTTAGTGTATAACTGAAAATTGTGTGTAGTGTAGTGTGTGTCAGAGTGGCTCAATGGTTAGAGCACCAGATTCCGAAGCAGACGTGCTCAGGTTTGAGCCCTGTTCGCGGCAAATTCTGTTTAATACATGATGAGTTCCCATTAAGGACGAAAGCTGTCTACTGGATGAATTGCCTTTCCTACAATAGACAATTCATAGTTTATACTGACATATGTATGTAATTAATGGGTCAGGTGCTTATATCAAGATCGCAACCTTGATTACAGTAAAGTGTTGGTACCACGTACCTTTTCGATACCATAATGTTGGTGTCGGGTACTGAAACAATGGCCATTGTTTTGGTACCCTTTACAGACTTGGTATATATATTATATATAGTAAGTTGTCTTTGAAGTCGCTTTGTAGAAGACTATTTATGAAGTTTGCTTCACTGCTGCAGGTTTACTCATTCGTATTTAATGTCATATTTTCCCACATTATTTACCCAAATATATAGTGGGTAAACGAATTAATAGCGACTCCTACCGATGAGTCTCCAGTAAGCATGAAACGAATGTGCACGAGATTATACTTTCCGTTTATGCTGTCTTTGTTTTATCCTTCGCGACATATTTAAACTAATTTGTTACTAGGTGCGCAACAACCAATTCACAATTGCACACTTTTGAGTCGTCCGACTCTAACGCAGTACTCTACGATTATTCAAAATTACAAACCATAAATATTGGGAAAAATATGCAAAGCCTAATATTTAACCAGCGGACGTATGTAGGGTTTATTACGAATGCGAGAAGTCTAATCAGAACGTAATTATTGTAAAACGTTAAGCAAAACAGAACGAAGAAAATTTAATGTTATTAATTAATCTGGATCCGATTAGCTGGATCTGGCGCACATATAGATTTGGCCGAATGGAAAACGTTATTTTGCATATATGAAAACTTCGTCAATCTTTAACATGATATTCAACGATGAATTGAAGATTAAAAGCGACAATTCGCGAGAAAAATTGAAAAAAAAAACAGCAAACTGGAATTCGAATTTAGTGTTTATTATGGATGGTAGAAAACGTCGCGAATCCTGCGGGAAGCATACTTCAATGAAACAAATAAAAACGACGAACAAAGAGAGAATTAAGCAACCTCCGTCTAAAGAGACGTTGAAGAATTTAAAATTAAAGCAAATTCTTCCAATGAGTGCAATGAAATTATAAATTCTAAATTACTTTTATTCTACTTCTATGGATCTTACGTGCATCTAGAGGGATATGAAAGAAAAAGCCACATTATATGATTTGCGTATTAATTTTATTTTACCACAGCACATTTCGATTATTTGAAGTTACAAACCAGAAAACATGTCAATGAAAGATAAATAAAACCATCGTTCGAAATTGGGGTTTATTTTGAGTGAGAGAAAGTGAAACAGTAAAAACGGCTTGCAAAATGTTGAGTAAAACAGAAGAAATACAAATTTTAGAGCGAATTGAGCTATCTCTTTTAGAATATTAACGTTGGAATTGAAGAGTTTCAATGATAATTTTAACATCAAAGCATGAATTCATCGATTCCGTACAACTAAAAATATTAATTAACTTGTATTCAATTCTTTGGACCAAACATTCATCTGGAAGAATCTGAATGAAAAGCACTAATGTCCAGGTATGACAAATTTGATTGTCTTAAGCACAAGTACCGACGATGAACCTAAGAGAAAAACAAAAAAAATTCTGTGAACGTTAGGTGAATTTTACTAAAAACAGGAGTGTGTTATAACGTAGGATAATTTGGCGCAACCCATATTGAAAGCAAAATTAAAGGAAAGAAATTAAAATGTTATATAGTTACATTAGTTAGTATATAACTGAAAATTGTGTGTAGTGTAGTGTGCGGCAGGATAGCTCAGTGGTTAGAGCACCAGATTCCGAAGCAGACGTGCCAGGTTCGTATCCTGTCCGCGGCAAATTCTGGCCAGTACTTGATGAGTTCCCAATAAGGACGAAACCGGTCTACTGGATGAATTGCCTTTTCTACACATATACAATTCTTAGTTTATACTGACATATGTAAGTAATTAATGGGTCAGGTGTTTATATCAAGACCGCAACCTTGATTATAATAATTGTTATCACCACCCGCGCAACCAATGCTCGTTTAATCAGAAGTATATGTTCAAATCATCATGAACCTAATGTATAACTTCATGTACATATGCGTTTCTGGCTTACCGGCGACTCAACATTAAGTTACCGCATTACACCCACAAACCACCATGTAACTCATCAAGATATGAGGGAACGTTTCGCGATGCACGCTTATTGACAAAAATTTTGCACATAGACATGAAAACATACAATTAAACAATAATTGATTGCGCGGGTGGTGGTAACAATTCTTTAAATCATGTTTGCGAGCTTGAAGTAAACACCAATCTATATCGTTGAACAACATAAAAAAACTACCGCCAGCCGCAACGCACTGATGCGTTTCAAGCTTCCATGATTATTATTAGAATACGAGGGCAAACTGACTATCGAGGATCAAACCGCATTGAATATATATGGAAATCAAATTTAGATATGCGGCTATCACCTCTAGCAGTCTCGCATACATTGAACTTGACTGGAAATGTGGGCTGCACAATTTCTATGCAGTCACGAACATTAATTATTTGCAGCTTTCGCCACATATACATAAATAGGCAATACAATTTAACATTAATTGATAGCGCGGGTATACGTAATATAGAAAATAAAAATGGATTCATTTGTATTTACTCAAGTATTATAAAAGGAAAAACCGGAAGTTCAGAATAAAAATGAAAGGTGCGAATACACACAAAAATATTTATGCACCCTTTTTATGTTTGTTTAAAGACAAAGAAAGTGTGTATCAATTGAATACTTTCGTAATTAATTAATTTCTTGCTGTAAAGAACATTTGGCAAATTGCCTGGTTTGAAATGTAACTTTTACGCAAAAATTGTTTAGCATTTCCGAAAAAGTCATATTTTTCCCGTTTCGTTTTGTCTAACGTGTTTACAAATTACCTTGCATAGTAATTGGGCGGTCCTAATTACATAAATCAAAGTGCAGCTATCACATGTTTATAAATACACAATATTCTACTTTAATATTGCAAAGGTCCAATATAATTAAGAAACATCAATAAAATTCTATTAATGAAGCTCGTTAGTTGTTGAGGTTATGCTCATCTGAGTAAAAAATATTACATTAGTCTATTTTCCAATGTTCTTGATGATGAACAAAAATTAAAATCACACAAAGTTAAAGATGGCATGTCAGAAGTTGCGAACGATTCTCTATGGTATGCCACTAAAATTTATGGGAATTCGTTCAATGAAGAACTGGTGGTAGAAATACAAACGAAATCATTACCATTATGCCTAATCTTAAACCATTTATCATACGTGCAACCTGTGGAAATCAACTGGTTGCCATATGAACAAAGTTAACAAATAAGCAACACTCGCAAAACAAAAACTGGCAAGAAAATATTAAAGGAATGCTAAAACTAATACAGATTGAAATGCCAATTAGGTGTGATCGCGCATCCTTTGGTTTCGCTAGTTTATACGAAAAAAACGACAGATAAAAATAAATTTAAAGGGAAAGCTCGTTGTAATCAAGTAATAATAGCTGCAAAATGCGCTAGTTGTGTGAGACCGGCCGATGGCTATAGAAGCCAATCATGGGACACATTTTGGCTTAATTTGTCAAGCAAGGGAAAGAATCATTTGTTTCAAATTGTCATAATCCAAGCCATGTGCATTTTCATGTATTCTATAGAGAATGAAATTACAAGGCGCTACGTGTTGTTAAAATCTCGGTTACAGCGTCATCTGTCTGCAGCCAAATTAACAGAAGAAATTATTGCAAAAATGAAATACAACCCGGTGAACAAATCGAGTATTTGTACGTCTCTGAATTTGTGTTTTTCGCTTTATATTTTTTGTTGTATAAAGTACACCTTTAATCAAACTTACTCCTTTTTAGCTCATCTAAATTTTATATAGGTAAATAATTTTTTGAACGATAAAATTTAATAATAAGATGTATGTTAATTTTGGTCGATGTACGGCTGTGAAATCGTGTTTAACTATTTTACAATTGGACATAATTCATCGTGCTCAATGAGGTAATGCGTATTCGGGACTATGCACATTGGAGAGAGGAATTATTTTGGGAAAGGTACCATGGTAAACAACTATGGAAAATTTAAAATCGGTAGTTTATTTCAAGACTACATAAATACACATTAAAATCTTGCTTGGTCAAGAAATATACCAGCAATTATTCACAATAAACTACTCTAGATTATTAACTGTGCTTTCATTTCATAAAAGATATCTTGGGTAATGCTCATAGGAAATGAAAATTATGTATATATATAAGAATGAAACCGGTACACTGGATGAATTGCTCTTGCTACCAGATGCGAAGTGGACATTATACTACTGATACATACACCCACACCAACACTCACACTCATATATATATATATAAGTAAATCCTGCAAAACACTTCCAATAAATAAATAAAACCAAATATGTTCTTTACTTAATCTACATAAAATTTTTTACAATGGTAAAGGAAATTTATCTATTAGAATAAGATTTCATTTACGAAAAATGGAACAAAATTTCAGGCCAGAATTTGTTAATATGAAAACAACTAATCGTTTGGCATACATATGACATAGCCGCAATGTATTCAAGTGCACTGTGTTGCCATGTGGAATGGTTAAAATGACGAGATATTTTTAGTTACAAACCGCTGCGCATCATCAATCTTTTTTACACACATCAGTTCAATGTGAGCCTCGACAAACGTGAATTAGATCTTCTGCGGCATCTGTCTAACTGAGTTGGATAAACTTTGTTATAACGTTAGATGAAGATTGCATTATTATATGCAGAATATTTATCTAAATACGTACTATTTAATTAAATAATATTTCACGTAATAAAGGCGATATTTATTTTCGCATTATCGGCATGCTTACTTTACTAATCGAGGCATTTATATAGATTTGAATGTACTTTATTGATGAAAATAATTAGAATAAAATCGTCATGAATAAATTGTGGAATAAATTATGCGTAGCATTAGTCATGAAACGGATTGGAATTCATAATAATATTTTTGGAAAGAATTACTATTATCACACAAATATTTTATAATAAATAACTTTGGCACGTAAAATTTAGACCAAGTTAATGTATATTGTAGATTTACAAAAAACTTTTTGTAAATTGTAAAATGTTGAGGTTGTTTAATTTCAACGAAACTCCGTAAAACACAAAATATGATTTATATATATATATTTATATATATATATATATATATATATATATATATATATATATCCTTCTGTATTTTGAAATAGACCAATTTGCCAAGAAAATATTTATTCTTGAATTTTTAATCCGCGTATTCACAGTAACCATGAAAATAATTACGATATGTTATTTGGAATCTATTTGTGAATATAACTCAGTGAAGCAAATAAATCTAGATGCAAGTGTGATTGCACGCATACCATTAAGAAACTATGTTACTTGAACAAAAATATAAAAATTGCTAAACAGAAAATGCTTTGATTTATTCTGTATTAGCATAAAAGTTATCAGTGCATGTCTATGCAGTTAATTGGATTGATATTTAAATTTACCATTCTCATAGTTATATGGCTTAAAAATACAATAATGGGGCTAGTTAAGAAAAATGACTACATTCTATTCTAGCTACTCATTTTGCAACTAATACTGGTCCAACCATGGTCTAGAACACATTCTTTTCTATTAAACCAAGATTCTACATGTTTAGAGCTAAGTGAATTGCATTGGTAATCCTTCAGTTCGCAATTTTTCTTAGTGTTGTAATGCAGCACTTAAGCGAAATTAAATCTATCTCAATAAAGTTATGCATAATTCTTGAGTAGCTAAGCTTGCTGAGCTGAAATTGTCAGCGGTTTACTAAAATATTATTTTTAAAATATACATATTACGATTTGTATTCCTAACATGTTGAAATTCCGTGATTAGCTATCATAATCATCTGAATTAAACTCACTATAATAAAAACTAAAATAACTAATATACCAATGTTAATAAAATTATATGTTTAATCTTTATAATTAAATTCATTTGTAATGAATCTCACAATTAAAATTGATGAAACATTACAATCTTCACTCAAAATATACGTCTATAATGTTCGGAATGGTCACAAAATATTTGGTGCTTTAAACTGTCTTTCGCACGATTTTTAAAGTTTAATTTAAATGCGCACTGTTTGATACTGAAACCGGGTGTTATATTGCTTGCATAGTTTATGTGCCATTATGAAATAAAATTCGGAAACAATATTTTTATTAATCGTTAACACGGAGTGTCAATGTAAATAGTTATAAGTTTAACTAATTTTTCTCCACATCTGAGATATAAAAAACTTTGCTTTAAAAACAAAAATAAGTCCTTAATATCATTTAATTTCCCGTATACAAAAACTCGCGAATTATAAATAAAATGTGCAGAGTGATAGACTGACGTAGCATTACGGGAGCTATTTAGTATTTCAGAGCGTACGCGTAATAACTTGAAAAGCTGAAAGTTCTGAAATAACAAAATTTACATAGAAATGGTATGAATTCAAGAATTCTATAGAAAATATTTTTGTTATTTCGATAAGGTATTTTTGGATTAGAAACTGAAAACAATTAAAACCCTCAAGATATCTTGCAAAAAAATGTTAAAAAGTTTCGAAATCGAAAAAAGAAATTGTAAAACCGATCTGTTTGCACTTTCAAATTATGTCAACACAAAATATAAAATCTGAATACATAGTCATATTTGAACCCTGTCCTTACTTTTGTGTTAGGAGAATCTCTTGCATCTAGAAGCACAGATTATAGTTTCCGAAATTGATAAAGAATGTGTTAATTTAAATTGTAACCATTAACCTTTTATTGTTAGGATAAATTCAGGAATATAGTGGAAAGCAGAACCTAATCGTGCCTGAAAGTGCAATCTATAAGGATTCAAGCAAAGATCTAAAATAAATCACGTTGAATATATATAATATATATATATATATATATATATATATATATATATATATATATATGTATATATATATATATATATATATATATATATATATATATATATATATATATACTAGCCGAGATGAGAGCTAGCGCGTTGATAAAAATGACTTCAAGAACGTTATTTCAGAGTGACACAATTAATTTCACATAAATGCAGTTTAAACAGTAACGGTCATGGAAGGAAATAAAGGTCTAAATCGTTTCTTTAGGATGCTGTGTGTCAATAAATATGAAAAATTGTGTCTAATTCTTACTTTAATCAAAGTTGCGATCTTGATTACCTGACTCATTTGTCAGTATAAACTAAGAATTATATAGTGTAGAAAAGGCAATTCATCCAGTAGATCGGTTTCGACCTTATTGGGAATTCATCACGTCGTGTCCAAAATTTGTCGCAGACAGGACAACCTTGATTAAAGTAATTGTTATCATCACCCGCGGAACCAATGTTCGTTTAATTATATAAAGAGTCTAATTCTGTTCTAGTAATATTAAATTTTTGCATTTATGCCACTTGATTCATAATTTAGTCTCCAGATGAATTTACTAAGAATGAATCAAGAATACCTTTCTTGCTTGTGGTGATGGAAGTCTATGAAAATAAAGATAATCTACACAAAATTACTATACACTACATTTTAATGAGTTTGTAACTGCTTTCCGTAAGTATAGGTTCTATACACAGTGTAACAGTATTATTTTAAATGTCATGTCCGTAATCGTGTTTACAAAATTGGGCGTAATTTTAAAATTATTGTTTACACTACTTAACAAAAGGCAAAATTATATATTTTTAATTGGTTAAATAATAATCTTGAATCTGTTTGGCTACATTGACAAGGCCTAGACTATATAAACCGAGAGGTTTTGGCACGTAATTCAGCGATCTTCGCTGGATTGTCTGAGCGTAGTCGCTGAGTACGGGAAATCAGAAATATATAGCTGCATGGTGAGTATTTTTCCATAACTTGGGCGGAGCCACGTCTATACACCTTATTCCCCAAAGTGACTGAGGATAAGTTAGCACCAGGCAATGGGTGTCTTTGATATACAATGGCTAGCGTTAATAAACGTGATATGAAGCATATGCTTTGTTTATCCCGTTGATTAATAACAATCAAGTATTATATTTGGACCACGTTTCACGATGATGCGATGTCGAAAGGTAGCATGTTACAGTACGTACACAAAATAGCGCAGGTTTGTCAATTTAACAAAAAAATATTATTCATTTTGCAGCTTAGATGACTTGTGATAGTGCTAGGCTATTTAAAATTTCAATATTGTACGTAAAAGTTTCAGTGCATGTAAGACAAGAGCCTGGAGGAATATCGTTAAAAAATATCTCGTACCACAGAAAACTATTGCAAAATCTTCGTATTTTTACGTTTTAAACGCACAAAAAGTATTCACGAAGTTACATATACTGTCCATACCACATAAAAATCTATTATCATATTTCAAAGACTTTCAGTTATTACTCGAAGCTCAATTCTGACATATATTTATGTTTTTACATGCTTTATTTCGGTTATTTCCTTAATTGAAGCACGAATACCTTGAGCAGTAAGACAATACCAAGCAATTCCTACAAGTAGTTCGCAAATTTGGTTGGTTTAATCACAGTATGGTACTCGTAAGAAATAATAAATTAATAGTGAAGTGAACAAAATGCTTCTTCCTGTACTCGTATGATATAATGCCGTTGACAGCAATTAGGATTCAGAAGTAAAATTTACAAATAGACGGTAAACCGATAAATTGTCTATTTTCTATATGTGATTTGCCGGAATTGAGGAACTGGCAGGTACATCTTGGCCCACGTTGGTGCACCGTATTTAAATGGCATCTCACAGACGATTGTATCACCAATCCAGTCACGTTCCTTGCTGTCCCATTTGTCAATACAGAAGGCATACTTATTGTCTGGTGGACTACCAACCAGATAGATGTTGTTTCTATTTGATATAGCACCTGAAGAAAAATTAGAAGTAAAATTTCACCAGACAATATTACAATTGTTGACAAAACGTAATTTTGTTTGACTGGTAAGATATAAATAACTTTGTGTCTATCCAAAGTCCAACAAATTGATTAAAATATAATTTATCATCATCCGGGCAATTAGTGAATATTTATTTAATTAACTTCTTTGAATTAAACGAAGTGAATTTCAAACGAAGAAGCAGCTAATCGAGATGAGTGCCCCTTTTGACTTTCCGCTCATGATATTCAAATTAGGGATTCTTCGTTGTCTGTAAGTTTTGAAATTTGAAGTTTATGACAATTCACGACCAGACAGTTAGTCGTGGTTACAGTGCTAGCAGGCCATATATTTAGTGAAAAACGTGATACTACTTTCGAATGTTAGTAGCTACATTTCCTAGAAATATAACTTATAAATATTTTGTTTAATGTGTTGCTCAAGCTAAGTTGCTCTACAGGTTGGAATAAATGATCAATATTGACGTTTTTCCTTTAATAAACAATATATATGGAATATTTGCCATTTTGTTCGGCGTCAGGCGAAATACAATGGGATTGGTTTTTACTTCATGCTCGCAAACTTGATTTAAAGAAATGCTTAGTGTGTTTAAATAGAAACCTTGCAATTCACAAATAAACGACCAGAATAAACAAATAGTATTTCACCATGCGTTTTGTGTATGGAAAAGACCATGTTCTGCCTGAAATTGATCAAATATGACAATTAATTATTCAGTTATTGTTCAAGAATATCTATGACTAACACAATCGGAAATATATAACAATTTATGTTTAATCAGTTTGGTATTTCAGTTTGGTTATTTCTGACGCATACATAAATTTGGTTGATGTATTGATTTAACGAAAGTGTTGTATTTCAAGTGAAATCAATCTAAATTTGAGATCAGTTTAATGAATACTATTTTAGTGAGCACAAGTGTGTCGTTGAAGCATAAAAAGAAAACCAATCATTTAGAATGAATTATTTTAATTTTATAATTTAAACCTTAACGAACGATTAAATCTTCTATTAATTTAAGATCAAAGTTCAATAATGATATTACATTAATTAAAACTCTATGCGATAAATTATACGGGACTTTCAATCATGTTGTAGAATATATATTTTGTTTTATACTGGAGACCTGGAAAAATACAGGTATATACCGAAGTTATAATCATCACCTCAGCGATACAAAACTAGATAGCAATTGACGCATCACTGCAAATAACCATAAGAAGAAAAAATGTCAATTAAGTAAAGGAAGAAAAAAAAATAGTTGGTTAAAAAGAATTATTTTTAAAATTTTTAAAAACGAGTCATTTATTGCAGGGATCTAGTTAATATGAATATATTCACTTAGATGACACGAAGAAGTGAGGCAAAATAAACCTCTACGCAACACCATTATGGCAATATCAGATTTAAGGCAAGGCAACATCAGCAATACCGCTTTGTTGCGTTTATCAATTTAACGCGTCATAAATACAACGAAACCTCGCAGGTACGTCTGCCCAACTAAGAACAGGAAGTTATGAAGATAACTCTACAAGAAATCTTCAGCAAGACCAGCATTGATTTGGAGTCGATGCTATATCGCGCAGGGTTTCCAATCAATGGTTCTCAAACAATAGTTGTCGAATGCCAATAAGCGTCGAAAATTATCGTCTCTAAGAGCCAAGTCTCACCAGCTTATAATAAACCTGCACGTGCATATGCATTGTAGACACGAAATTTATTTCCGAGGGACATACTTGCGCTTTCTCCATAAATGGCGAAAGTTGGAGGAAGCTGTTCTAGCTTTCACGATTCTCATACTCGCCTTGTCAGACATATTGCCTTCGTTATGGATATAACAGCCAAGGTATGTAAACGTGTCAACGACATTCAGATCTTAACTTCGAAGTCGCAGAGTTAGAGTACATGGTGGGTGAGGTTGTGCGAGTATCTTAGATTTAGAGGGTGCGAATTTCATACCGAATGACGAAACAACAACTTTTAATCTATTTAAAGTGGCCTGAGCAGAATGTGTTTTATCCAATAATTACGAACTATTATCTGTGCAGTTAATTATCGATTAATCTACACTTCATAAAACTTAGGTTAGGTTTCAAAGACAGTGCATTTAATGTGTGAACTGCGAAGCAAGTTGAACAACAACAAGTTCAAATCGGTACAATCTGCGTACCTGTAACCAGAATGTATGATCCTACGAGCATTACAGAACCATGTGGATCGTTCTCCTTTACGTGTTATTGGCTTCGGATCTCTGTTTCAACGGACTTTTTTCTAGCCGATTAATGGAGGGTCGGTATTGCCTATAGCTCAAAATCTGTAACTTGTTTAACTGATTTGAGCCCAGGTAGCAGCCGATTTTTTCCTGGCACGCTTAACTACATCTAATAAAATCAATGCCAGAAACATTAATCAACATTGTCTTTACGTTGGATCTGCCTAGGCACCTACCTAATGCAGCACATACAACAGCAAGGACGCCTTTTACTCTGACATAAGCCCTTTATAATCTAGAGCAAGAACTTCAGATTTAATCTTGTTTATGGGCTACGGGTACGCTTAAATTGAGCGCTTATGTAACACAGAATTACATTGGTGTGAAAATACACTTTAAGCTCGACTCGCGACGATAATTGTGAACGGCTGTTGGGCAGCACAAACGTCAGACATAAGGTAAGGCGTTGCGCCACATAGTACTTCGCACTATAAGTTCATCATTTATGCAAAAAGTATATTAATATGGAATTAAATATTTTTTCTACTTACCGATCCATTGTCGCTGAGGAATATCTATTTCAACTGGTGTCCATTTTTCGTCCATTGGTGAATATACTTCACCATTAGGAATCCAATAGTTTTCCTCGTCGAAACCGCCAAATGCGTATATTTTATTGTCGCATTCTACGACTGCAGACCTATCCCGACTAAATATGAAATATGAATAAATGTAGAAACTTGTTTTACCGCATATGTGAAGTACATAATTAAATAAAACAAGGAGAATTTTTTTTGTCAAAATTTCTTTTCATAAATCAATCCGGAAGTAAGATTTGAGTAGAATATTTAAAATTAAAAGACAAGCACTTGTATTTCGCGTTACTACATTTGATGGTTACTCGAATTTTTCATACTTATCATAGATTTCAATGTAGACCATTGTTTCATTAACAAAACAAAAATATACCAAGATCTTATAAACATCCAACAATTAAACTGTCAATGAATGCTGTGAAACTTCAACTTGTAACTGTTAAATTGGGACAAATATAGTATTGCATAACCCATTTGTCTGATGAATATTAACGGAAAAGGTTTAGATTTTATCGAAAGCATCAAATATTTCAAGGACTTCCATGATCTGCAATTAAACAAAGGAGCAATACTGGACAGTGCGTGATGAGTTCCTAATAAGGACAAAACCGGTCTACTGGATGAATTGCCTTTTCCATACTATACAATACTCTGTTTATACTGACAAATTTATGTACATAATCGGTCAGGTGTTTATATCAATATCGCAACCTTGATTCAATATCACTTCCCCATGTAGCGTGGTATCTGTTCTATAATGATTGATTGGGGATGGTTAGTTGGAACTTTAGGGCTAAAGGGATGCTATATAGGCTCTACATAGAGGAAAAGCTAATCAAGAAATATTAGTTGTTATATAACTAAAAATTGTGTGTAGTTTGAGGCAGGGTGATTCAGTGGTTAAGGTACAAGCTTCCGAAGCAGACGTGTCTAGGTTCGAGCCTTGTCCGCGTAAAATTCTGGACAGTACGTGATGAGTTTCCAATAAGGACAATACCGGTCTTCTGGATGAATTGCCTTTTCCATACTACACAATGCTTAGATGATACCAAAAAATGTATGTATATAATGGGTCATGTGTTTATACCAAGATCGCAACCTTGATGAAAAGTAAAGAAGCAACTAGTTTGGCCTTACAAGTGAAACCACCGATATCACAAATTGTGAGCTTAAGTTTTATATCAACTACCGTTTCTTGTCAGAAATTTCTTAAAGTGGGTTCGTTCTGTATTACTGCCGACTTAAAGTTCCGACCAATCAATATCACTTCATCAAGTGGCAAGGATCAATTGATAACAGTTAAAAATTTAGATCCAAGTGATAACCATTATAATCGTATTGAATAAAAAACCAAACAAATGGCATAATTTGGTATTTGACTGAAAATTTCACGCAATGCGCGGCATCGATGGCGTATTAAATGTATTGGTAGACTCTGTAACGAATGATTCCTAGTTCAAATACTAGCTGCGGCAAATGAGGAAACTACAAATGAACTCCAAATATGGACAAAATGGCCTTGTTGATTAGCTGCATTTGCAATCTTATGTAATGATTAGAGTATATATATATATATATATATATATAAATATATTGATGTCGACTTATAAAATTTATAATTGATATCAATAGCCAATATTGACAAACTTTTTCTAATCGATAGAAAAATATTGCGGCCTAACTGCAAAAAATGTAGTGAAACGCATAGCCAAAATAGGGTGACATAAATTTAAAAATTACGCTCAAATAAATGGAACGTATCAATTGAATTCACGCATAGAGGGCCGCCCACGTTTTTAAATTCTTTTTGTCTGGTTTGGATAAAATTGGCAATCTTTCCTTCATTACTGAGTTAGGCAAAATAAAAGTAGTATTAGTTGAAAAAAGGTAGTTAGCATACATAAAACTGGGTAATTCGAATAGGTGGATTTAGACGTGGGCCGAAAGAAATTTCTGCTATTCTAATGGTTAATATTTAATAGTTTTACAAATGGGGTATGCAAATTACAGGAGGCAAATGATATTGTTACTATATGCGGATTTGTTATGAGTATTTATTATTCAGGTGTTTTTATTCAGACTTGTTTTTTAGTTAGATAATACAATTAAACGATCACTGATAACACTGGTAGTGGTAACAATTCTTCAAATCAGGTTTGGTAGCTTTTAGTAAACACCAATCGCATTTAATTTAACTAATCGTCGAACAACATATCAAAACTACCGCCAGTCGCACGTACTGCGTGTTTCGACCTTCCATGATCATCATCAGAGTTCGGCGGCAAACTAACTAGCGAGGATCGATCCGCATTGCATAAATATGGAAATCAAAGTTTGATATGCGGCTCTCACCTCTAGTAGTCTTGCGTATATTGTACGTGACGGGAAATGTCGGCTGCACGATTTTTATGCTGTCACGAACATTAGCTATTTGTTGCTTTCGCCACATACATATATAGACAATACAAATAAACAATAATTGTTTACGCGGATGGTGGTAACAGTTCTTTAAATCAAGTTTGCGACCTTTTATTAAACACCTATGCCTTAAATTTAACCAGAAGTCGAACAACATATCAAAACTACCACCAGCCACACGTACTGACGCGTTTCGATCTTCCATGTTCATCATGAGATTAAGATGGCAAACTAATTAACGAGGATCATATCGCAATGCATATATTTTGAAAGCAAAATTAAATATGTGGCTCTCACCTCTATTAGTATCATATACATTTTACTTGACTGGAAATTTCGGCTGAACAATTTCTATGCAGTCACGAGCATAAAATTTTTTTCCAGCTATCGCCATATATATATATATATATATATATATATATATATATATAGATTTAATTGAACAATCATTGACTGCATGGGCGGCAGTAACAATTCTTTAAGTCAAGATTGCGAGCTTGAAATACAAATCAATCTTATTGTAACTGACGAATTTTTATATATTTTTCGACGACTGATTATA
The DNA here is from genome assembly GCA_029291075.1 of Eudiplozoon nipponicum. Lineage (NCBI taxonomy): Eukaryota > Metazoa > Platyhelminthes > Monogenea > Mazocraeidea > Diplozoidae > Eudiplozoon > Eudiplozoon nipponicum. The sequence goes on from JAQBSW010000140.1 coordinate 16,197, forward strand.
TACAACTAAATTGGTGCTTACTACAAGCTCACAAACTTGATTTAAGGAAGTGTTACTACCACTCGCGCAATCAATGATTATTGATTGTTATGCCTGTTATATGTGCGTGGTAAAAGCTGCGAACTGTTGTGTTTGTGACTGCATATAAATCGTGCAGCCGATATTTCAGTCAAGTACAATGTATGAGACTAATAGATATGCGAGCCGCATATCTAATTTTGCTTTCCTAATGGATTGATCCAGCTGGTCGGTTTGTCGTCGTTCTCTCATGATGATCATGGAAGTTCGAAAAGCGTCGGTGCATGGGACTGGCGTAGTGTTACTATTTTATTCAACGACTGGTTAAATACAATGGGATTGGTGTTTACTTCAAGCTTGCAAGCTTGATTTAAAGAATTGTCAGATTGTTCTGAGTTGGCATGATTAATACTTCAGGTTCGGTAACTCCTTACATTGCATTTTCAACGTTAATATGTTTATGTCACCAGCTAAGACTCAAGATATTACTGATTGGCTAAATATCAAGCTAACATTCTTTAAACTCGCTATGAAATGCGTTTAGAAACTTGGCTAAACTAAAATAATGTCATCTTGTGTTGAACTGGTCAATATTTGTCTGTTTTGTAATAAATTTTCTTCAAAATTTATTTGAACTTATTTCTGTACAGTATGAAACTTCTGGTTGGATTAAGTACTGGTCATAATTCCATAGAGTATCTTTTATTATAAGTATTTTTTTAACGTATTCACAGATGCCTTTTAAGAAAATTGATTGCAATGTTCAGTATTCATAAATACGCTCGTTCCAACACTGGTTGCGTATACTGTTAGTAAAAATTCATTTACTTTTTTAGAATCTATCGGCTTCAAAGTTATTAATCGTTTGGAAGCAAGTCTCAAATCTCATTTTGTCTCAGTCAAAGTTATTTCTGATGTATGATCACATTAATGGATCAAACCGTTAGTAAAACACATAAAATTCCGGTGTTTCATTAGTCATGTTTACTGGTCAATTCACGTCATCTCTAAAAAGCTAACCGAAATGCAATGTGATGTTTGAAAGTTTACAAAAATCATTATCAGAAATTATTGTTCTCATTTTACTGTGCAAATAGAGCAGTAAAACAATTCGGTGCGTCCAAATTAATGACAATTTATCCCCGGTAAGTTAAGATAATTATTCTATAGATTTCAGAATTTTCATATTCACGCAAAGAAAAGATTTGAGCGAAAGAGAAGCATTTCTATTTGAGCACCGAAGTCTTATTTCTTTTTGAAGAAATATCTTCCTAAGCATTTAATGATAAAATAATATCTAATGCTCTGATGTTAGCATTTGTGCAGCATATTAGCTTGTTTATAACATTGTTATGGTTACATATCAACAATCAATGTACGATACGATTAAAAAAATTACGTCTGATTCAAACTTCCTGTAATTCGCCAGAGATTGGCAGACAACTCAAACACTCAGCAACTTGCTCGTCTGTCGCCCCCGGCCACGTAAATCTTGAGCCAAACGGCAGCGCCAAAACCAGTACGTTTGTCGGGCATATTTGGAAGCGGTGTCCAGAAGCCAGCTCGTGGATCAAGAAATTCAATTGTGTCTGAGAGCATAGCAACGCGAACATGTATAATAGATAATACACAAATCAGAAACAAGAAATACGTAGACTTATGGAAGCGATGATATTTAAAATATGCCTATGAATAGAACAGATTAACAGTTTCAATTTAGGCGACACTCTCGATCTGATGTGGTGTCGGTCAATATCCGTACTCAGGTACTTGCAATTCTAATTACAACATAACGCACAAATATATTAAAGCTTACACCTAACCCATTATGTATAAAAATTTGTCAATATAAACTGAGTATTGTATAATCTGGAAAAATAAATTCATCCAGTAGATCGGTTTCGTCCTTATTGGGAACTCATCTTGTACCTTCTAGAATTTGCGGTGGACAGAGCTCGAACCTGGGCACGCCTTCTTTGGAATTTGGTGCTCTAACAACAGAGCCAACCTGCCGTCCACTACACACAAGTTTCGCCATATACTAAATAATGTTTCTTGGTTAACTTTTCCTTTAGGTGGAGCTTATATGGCATGCTTTTAGACCTAAATTTCAAAATAACTATCCCCAATCTGTCACTTTAGAACAGATACCACATTCCATGGGGAAGTGGTTTTCAAATGAACACTTAAATAATTAAACGAACATTGGTCGCGTTACGGTGATAATATATGTTAATCAAGTTTGCGAACTTGATATATACAACTGACCCATTATCTATATATATATATATATATATATATATATATATATATATATATATATATATATATATATATATATATATGTTTTCAGAATAAACTAAGCATTGTGTAGTACAGAAAGGGCAATTCATCCAGTAGACCCAGTGGTTCGAGCACCAGATTCTGAAGCAGACGTGCCCAGGTTCGAGCCCTGTCCGCGACAAATACAGGACAGTACGTTATGAGTTCTTAACCAGGGCGAAGCTGGTCTACTGCCATAATTGCCTTTTCCACACTACACAATGCTTAGTTTATTCTGACAGATGTATATACATAATGGTTAATGTATATATATCAAGTTTGCGACCTTGATTAAAAGTAATTCTTATCACCGCCCGCGCAACCAATGTTCGTTTAATTATATAAAGGCATAGATACAATAGACCATGATTTTTGAGAAAATGTTCAATATAACTTTGTTCAATAATTGAGTAGATTTGATGTTTTACCTGTAGAAAAATCTGGAAAGCATGGTAAAGTAGCCATATCACTGCTTCGGCAATAAAATGCTCGATTGGTGATGATTGTATAATTATTACACCGTGATAGATTATAGACGTTCTTTTGAACGGCTTATATAGGGAACTGTTCTCGAAAAGCGATCATACATTACACTCTATTATAAAGTCTGTAAATTCTACAAAAAAATCTATTTTCTTCCACATTGATGCTAACTATTTGTAAATCTTCAACGAAAGTGGTTACTTCAGTTATATCTAAATCTTGGCAGTTACAGAAGATATTCAAAAATATGACACCAGTACGCAATAAGTCATTTGGATTGAACTTTAAACGATAGGAATTTTTGACAGTGTAGTCTCTTACCATAAATAAAAATGTATCATTTCGTTGTCTTACTGAAATTGTAGAAAAGTATTAGAATATTGAATATGTGAATTATCTGCTACGGCTTAAGCAGACAAATTCTTTTTAATATATCCAGCTTGTGAATTGAACAGAATTGAAAATGTTACCAGAAAGCGAACGTAATTTTGTCGGAGGTACGCTTTTCTGCTTCAAACACGTGATACTGCGTGCATAACTTCAAGATATAGAGCGTTTCCCATTACAAATTTAACAAAGAAAACGCCATATGCAAAAAATTGCGTGTAAAAGCGCCGGAAAATTCATTAAAGATGACAATTTAGTTTCGATTTTTTGATTGGATGCGAAGGAACGTAGCTGTATTATGTAAAATATGCTTGTTCAGCACAGAATGGGATTTTAAAGTGGTAACCTCAACATGGTTATTTTATATGCATATGGTTGACGGTGAGCAACATATTTGATACAACTTTATTTGTTTCACTCAGAATCATATTTATTTATTTAAACAAGCTTCCAATCGACTTAATTAACCATAACAGTATCGCAGACATACGCGCCTGCCAGTGGTTTATTAAATGTTGTCCACCAGACAGCTATGCTAATCGCGAACAAACATAAAGAGAAATCCGACGAATTTTTGGCCGCTTACAAACAAGACATGAGTCGTAGGCGGACATAATATTATTGGTTTTTAATTCGATTTACTGTGTATAAACATGGGTTGGAGATGAGGGAAAATGAAATAGTTTGTGGTTTAGCAGTTTAAACCAAATTATTCCAAAGGTCGCCGTTTCACACCGAGACTTAGGTATGTGACAAGTCTAAAGAAGTCAACTCAATAAGTTTTTGTGACAGAACTTGACATTCGTGCAATGTAAATTGAAAAACCTTCAAGGCGTGATTCACCGATAGCTTAAATTCGGTGAAACTAGTGCACACAAGGAACCTTCATTCTGCAATGTGGAATAATTGGTGTATACCGCATATATATATATATATATATATATATATATATATATATATATATATATATATATATATATATATATAAAAGAACAAAACAACGTACTCCATGGAATAACATTTATTAATAAATCTTATTTCTACCAGTATCTACAGCCATTGTTCTGGATTCGTTAGTATATTCGTTTATCCAATCCAACTGTACATGTGTTGTAACCAATCTCCTCTTCGTTATGCTGGCCTTTGCTTTGCGCAATTTAGACCACTGCTTTTGCGCAATTTAGACCACTCCTTTTGCGTAACGTCATTGGTGAGTCATCGCATCACTGTAATTGCGTCCGAAATTGATGTATGAGTCAGCATCTCCCTGCAGAAACTATTGGCGAGGGGTGCAGCGCCTGCACAAAAATCAGCAATTTGCGAACATGTACTACTCACAGGTCATGCTGTTAGTAGTAACAATTTTTCAGTTCTCTACAAGGCAAAAACAGAGAAAATGCTTCTGGCTTTTGAAGCTATTGTAATTAATAAGCTGAAGCCCTGCTTAAACGTGCAGAAAATAATTCAAAAAGAAATTAAATTGGACTGGAATAAAGACATAACTGACATGCCTTTAAAAATAGCCAACGTTTCGCAAAATACGACACATACATCAATTACGGACGCAATTACAATGAAAGCGATGACACCAAATGACGTTACGCAAAAGGAGTGGTCTAAATTTCGCAAAAGTAGTAATCTAAATTGTGAAAAACAAAGCCTTACATAACGAAGAGGAGATTGGTTACGACAAATGTACAGTGGGATTGGATGAACGAATATACTAACGAATCAAGAAAAATGGCTGTAGATACTGGTAGAAATAAGATTTATTAATAAATGTTATTCCATGGAATACGTTGTTTTGTTCTTACATTTTAAAAATGGTGAAATTAGAAACTATCAATTTATTGAAATACCGTGTTTACCCTATTCCACGTACAACACTCAATGCATATATATATATATATATATATATATATATATATATATATATATATATATATATATATATATATATATAAGAACAAAACAACGTTCTTATATTTTAAAAAATGGTGAAATTTAACATATATACTTTGTCTGATATCATATATATTTTATATAGAGTAAGTAAGCGATGAAGTCTCATTGTCGAGACTTTATATTATGTTAACTTTGCTACTGCAGGTTTACACACTTGTATAAGAAAATTTACCGTTTAATTGTCCCACATTCCTCACCCAAATATATAGTGGATAAATGGCGTAATACCGGTTCCTACTGATGAGTAGCCAGTAAGCACGAAACGAATGTGCACGAGATTATAATTTCCATTCATGCTGTCTTTGGTTTACCCTTCTGGTCACAACTGAACTAATTTGTTACTAGGTGCGCAACAACTAATACATAATTATATCATCAATTTTTGTTTCCACGCATCAAATTACAAGACTTAAATTTGGATTTCCAATTTCATCGTAATTAAGCTAAAGCCCTTCGTTTCTTCAAAGCTTTATTGCAATTATATGCTTTTTATAAATACATACTAAATTAACCTTTATGTTTTAGTAAAAAATGTAAATGTACAATTTTAGTTTGAAAACGACAGATTTGCGTGATTATTTTGAAATTAATTGACAACGATCTTAACCAATATCAATAATAATGTTAAATATTACTTGTTTCAATAGTTTTCATAAAATTAATTGCAAACGCTAAGCCAATAAGTATATACATCCAGTTTGGTTATTATCTTTTATCCTTTAAATTTGGACCCGCTACTGTATGACGACAACTTTTAGTTTTAAACTTTGCAGATTATAGACGAATTTGTATTTAAGTTTTATCATTATGCCACACGAAATATACTTTTTGCCAAATTAATTGTAAAAACCACGATAGAAGTGATCTTATTCATTAACGAGGCTATTCCAATACTCTATACTACATGTTTAAAATCAAGTTTGCGAGCTTGAAGTAAACACAAATCTAATTGTTTTTAACCGGTCGTCAAACAAAATAGTAAAAATACCATCAGTGTGGCCGACATTTCCAGTCAAGTACAATGTATGCGAGACTATTGGAGGTGAGAGCCGAATATCCCATTTTTCATTCCATATATATATATATGCATTGCGGTTTGATCCTTGCTGGTCAGTTTGCCGTCGTACTCTGATGAGGATCATGAAAAGTCGGAACGCATAGTTTTGCTATGTTGTTCGACGACTGGTTAAATACAATGGGATAGGTGTCTACTTCAAGTTCGCAAACTTAATTTAAAGAATTACAACCATCTCCCGCGCAATCAATGATTGCTTATTTGTAACCTACATTGTCCTGGGAATCTAGTTTTTACTCTTGAGGCCTTAGCAAGATTGAATTAATTTTTTAACTTGTTTACGACTAAAAATTACATTCACTATTGTTTCAGGTTCTCTGTCTGAGTCAAATCCATGCTCTCCAGTATCCTCCACACTTCTGTCAGCAAAACCGTTCAACTACGGGCCCATGTCTATTTTATTAAACGAAGCACCAACTCAACGACGCTTTTTCTCGTTTAATCGGTCAGAACGCGAAAATCGTGAAAGAAAACGTTTCGCCGAAGCCTTAAATATCAATAGTGGTGTGCAAAACGGCGCAGTGTTGCGTAAACGCGGAGATGGACCTTTTGTGAAAACACAAAGCACACATGTTATGTACAGTGAAGAGAGGACTAACACCGTGTTGAAGGGTGGAACAAAACGAAAGCGTGGTTCAACGAAAACCAGCCAACTTAGCAGGAAAACAGAACAGCAGAAAATTAAACATCAATCAGAAACAAATGGTTGGTCAGCATCAATTTCTATCCAACGCGCTGGAAGCATTATTTTTATAATTTTGTTAGGTTAGACTGGCGAATTAAATTAGAGTTCTACTTAAATTTAAATTGATTACTTTTAGTAGACATGCCTGCAAAGGTCGATCATCTTGTGTGTAAATACTAACACATTAAAAGACCAATTTATAATAGAATATTTAGCGTTTATTACAAACGGTCAACAGTATTTCAGGCCTAGCCAGTATTACTGCAAGCGTTTTCATGTTTCTTATTCCTACTAACGATATATATGTATCCTTCTCGTATATAAATGAATCGTGATGCCCTTCTTGATTTTATAGTCGGCTATCTATATTATCGGTATTATTACGCACTCCCTTCTGGAAAAAAATAGAATAAATGAGATTGGTGACTCAGCCTCACATAATATTTGAATAGAAAATATGCAATTATACGTACAATGTACTAACTGTATTGTCGGAATGTGCTAGAGACGTTTACTAGACCCTACAGTACAGAACACCAATCCTCGTTTATGTACCCAACTATATGTGATTTATATTTTATTCCACAAAAGACCATCACACTTCAATATATATATATATATATATATATATTTACGAAATATAATTTTAGAACTTATATCATATTCAATAACAAATTTGATAAAAATTGATTTATTTATGAACTATGGATGAGAAATAGTCTTGCTGTAAATACCAGTCCCATTATATTGTATAATGTAGAGAGGGACACTACACGTACTGTCCGCGGCAAATTCTGTAGAGTACATGGAGAGTTTCCAAAAAGGTGAAACCGGTCTACTAGACGAGTTGCCTTTTATGCAATACACAATGCTTAGTTTATACTGACCAGTGTATACATATAATGGTACTAGTGTTGATATCAAGATCGATACCTTGATTTGAACATATAATTCTCATCACCAAACGCGCAACAGATATTAAATTAACAAATTAAACAGTCATTAATTGAGCGGGTATTGGTAAAAATTCTTTAAATCAAGTTTGCAAACGAAATAAACACCACGAATGGTTAAGTACAATGGAATTGGGTTTACTTGAAGCTCGCAAACGTGATTTAAAGAATTCACTTAACAAGTCAGAGTTTCAATCTTACTTCAACTTGTTATTGGTTTATTACCGGTTAATTTGTAAGAGTGTGAACGTATGTGTTTGTGTGTATGTCGATGTTAGTATTATTGTATTACAATGTGATGATAGGGTTTCTGCTATTCTTGCACGGATCAATTGGTTTTGACCAGGTGTTTGCCTTGTTAGCTATTGTTCCTACGAATGTTTTTCTTTGTGTGTTGTCTCAGATGTCGATTTGTGAATGAGTTTTATTTTGTCTTCCTTATACCAGTGCAGAGTGCACAAGTTGTGGTTTTGATCGCTCATATTGTTGTGCATTTTTGTCACTGCTAATGATAGTGATGCAATTTGCGCAGCTTCTTTTACTTAAGTTTAGCGCCAATCCTATGGATTGCTTTCTGACACTAATCTAACAAGTTTTCTGTCTCGCCTGGATACAAGAAAATTTTTGTCGATAAAACATCATGTTGGTCGAATTTTAGAATGTTTAGGCCACTAATTGTTCTTTTAAATAGGTCTTCGTATATGTAAAATACTTTGTCGTGCTTGGCTTTGCGTAGAATCGAGAAATCCATTAAATTGGCTGGTTGATCAGTTTCAAATATATGCTCAAAAGTATCTTGCTTTCCTGATGTTGCCAGGCATTCTTAATCAATTTCTGCGGTAAATATTGTTGGTTTCTGTGATCCTTTGCTTTTTTGTACTTCTAATGTATATGATACAGCACACACGTGAAATCGTGTAGACAATGAAGGATTTGGAGAAAATTGGCAATTGATACTTGATAGCCCACCTCATGATGCTCTGTAGGCTGAGTGTGATGCTAACTTTCCCATAAAGAAAATTCTTCCGAATGATTCACGTCAACTGCCGTGCAGTTATTGAAGTTCTTAGTTTTCCTTTAAATATTAAGCTCGACATATGTGTTGCTGACGAGATCACGCGAAAATACTTTTTATCAATACGCATCTAATAATCCAACTAAAATTGATAAAAGTATAATTTTTATTGGTGTTCTTAGTTTGCCTTTAAATATTAAGTTTAGGAAAAAATTATTGTTCGTTAGTTCTGTTTTACAAATCGGACATGGTCGGATGTTGAGATTTATGAACTGCTCTGAGTAGTTTTTTATTATCAAAAGTTTACTCTGATAGCCTAGCTCTTCCTGGATCTTATGTTTGGAGAAAATTGTCAGGCTTCATTTTTCTAATTTGTTAAATAGGCTGCTTTTGTGAGATATTAGCATTCTTAATCAAACGAAAGCCAAGAATGTGTAGAAATGCAAAAATGTAATTTGTAGTTGAGTATTCTCTAAATAAACCGCTCATTATCCAATTTATTATTAAATGTTTTTCCTCCTAAAAAATATCCAAAGGTAATATATATTAGATAAAAATTTACATAATATAGCGCGAGTAACTCAATAGATAATAAAACATAGTTAGTGCATTGCGAATTCTGGTCCCAGCTAGAACACATTTTGAGACAAAAGCTCCACCCCAGAAACCTAGCTCGACATATGCGTTGCTGACGAGTTCACGCGAAACTACTTTTTATCAATACGCATCTAATAATCCAACTAAAATTGATAAAAAATATAATTTTTAGTTATCTTCATATGGATCTACTTCTTTAACTATTTTTCTGTTTAACTCCGAAGTATTTTTTTGAGTATTTGTAACGTTGTGAGGGAATTTCAAAATTAAAATTTATAAAGATTTGGCAATGTGTAGATCACAAGATCTATCTAGTTATTCGAAAGAAATATTAATGTTTGAAAATAAACATTAGCTAATTAGGATTTGTTAACACACTGTCATTTAATTTATAATAAGCTCAATTCATATTATTTAGTTTAGAATTGCATATCATGTTATACCTTAGAGGCTTTAAGTCTATAATTTAATCACGTTTAATATTTTATTTATTAATTCTTGATAAAATGAAACATAATAAAAATAATAAACGTAATACTGCAGATCTAATTTTGGCACTAAAGAATTTTGCAGATAGTTCTAGAAATTCTCTGTTTCAGAGAGAATTACTCTCACTAATTTCTTTGTTAATTATCTATGTAATTAATTTATAAGATACAAACAGTCGAACCATTTTTAAATCGTTTATTAGGTGTTGCACACCTAGTAAAAAGTTAGTTAAAAATGACCAGAGGGATTAACCGAAAACAGTATGATCGAAACGTATAATCACATGTGCACATTCGTTCCGTGGTTACTGGCGACTCATCCGTAGGGGCCAGTACTACGCCCTATGCCCACTATAAATTTGGGTAAGGAATTTGCTCAAATAAGACGGTACAATCTCCTATACTAATGTGTAAACCTGCAGTAGTGAAGCTAACTTTATATAAAGTCTTCGACAATGCGACTTCAAAGCCAACTCACCATATATAATATATATACCAAGTCTATAAACGTTACCATCACTATAGCTGTTGTGTCAATCATTGATGACAACACTATATGATTCCAACACAATAGATTCAAAGGTATGCCAAATTTCACTAAAATTAAGAATTAAGACTACTTCTGATCACTTGTTATTTCAGAAAATCAATACACTCTTGCCTATATTGATATCATTTTTCAAATTTCGCGGGAATCATCACATAATTTAATTAAATATAATACCGTTAGATACTGATTGTTGCAGGAGTTACAGGTGGACAAAAGTAGTTGTAATTCTCATATTTGATGAAATTTAGCATACCTTTACATCCATTGTGTAGGTACCGCGTACCGACTCGGCAACCATAGTGTTGGTATCAGGTTCTGACACAACAGCCATAGTGTTAGTATGCTTTACAGGCTCTGTATATGTATTGAAGTGGTATTGTCGAAGACTTTGTATAGTGTTAACTTCACTACTACAGGTTTACATATTCGACTAGGAGATTGCACCGTCCAATTTTCGCACTATTCTCACCCAATTATATTGTTGGCATTTGGCGTAATATAGGCTCCGACTGATGAGTCATCGGTAAACTCGAAACGGATTTAAATATGAAATGATACGTTCCGTTCATTCTGCCTTTGGTTTATCCTCCTGGTCATATCTCGACTTCTTTTTTACTAGTTACTTAATACCCAATACACAATTGCATATATAGCATTGCTCCGCAACAAACAGGATCTAAAGTATTTAAAGTTTTAGGAAATCCCGCTTCATTACCACACATGTATCAACTAACTAAAATGTAACCATTTCCATTGGACGCATCACAATTAATTCGTTCAAGAAACTTGACTTCCAGTAAAATCTTCATATTATAAAATATAATGGGCTCAGTAATCTGCGAAATTTCAATTTGATACGTGGAATGTTGCATAGAAGGAAAATAATTTATTATTACACAGATCTTAAATAAATTAAGTATATGCTGGAGATAATAACAAGACTACTAGGCTAAAACAAAATTTATAGTTTTTCTCTAATATAATATTGCTAAGTTTTACCAACACATCTGTATTTAAAGCTCTTCTGTGATCATGATACCGCGCAAATATTTAGTGAGTCATCACCCTTGTGTGAGATCCTAGGCAATTTTTTTTGATAATTTATCAATTTTAGGCTACAGTGTTGAACAATAATGTTTTTCTTTATTACTTCATCTATTTGGCCGGAAAGTGAATTTGAACTTTGTCATCAGTCATCAATCTTCTATATTTTATGTCCATATACTTTCATTATTACTTCATCTATTTGGCCGGAAATTGAGTCTAAACTTTGTCATCAGTCATCGATCTTCTATGTATTATGCCAATATTCTTTCTCTATTACTTAATCTATTTGACCGGAAATTGAATTTAAACTTTGTCATCAGTCATCGATCTTCTATATCTTGTGCCCATATTCTTTCTCTATTACTTAATCTATTTGACCGGAAATTGAATTTGAACTTTGTCATCAGTCATCGATCTTCTATATTTTGCGTCAACGTCCTTTCTTAATTACTTAAACTATATGGCCGGGAATTGCATTTGAACTTTATTATCAGTCAGCGATTTTAGATATTTTGTGTCCATATCTTTTCTATATTACTTAATCTATATGGCCAGAAATTGAATTTAAACTTTATCATCAGTGATCGATTTCCTGTATTTTGTGTCCATATACTTTCTTTGTCAACAGTCATCGATTTTCTATATCTTGTGTCCATATCCTTTTTATCTCAATTAATCTATTTAGCCGGAAATTAATTTTGAGCTTTGTCATCAGTCATCAATCTTTTATATTTTGAGTCCATAGCCTTTTATTATTACCTCATCTATTCGGCCGGAAATTGAGTCTGAAATGTGTCATCAGTCATCGATTTTCTGTATTTCTTGTCCATATCCTTTCTTTATTAATTAATCTATTTGGCCGGAAATTGAATTTGAACTTTGTCATTAGTCAGCGATCTTCTATATTTTGTGTCCATATCATTTCTTTATTTCTTAATCTATATGAGCGGAACTTGCAATTGAACTTTATCATCAGTCAGTTCAGTTGTGACCAAAAGGATAAACCAAAGACAGCATGAACGGAAAGTATAATCTCATGCACATTCGTTTCGTGCTTACTGGCGACTCATCAGTAGGAGCTGGCATAACGCCCTTTAACCACTATCTATTTGAGTAGAAGAATTTAGAAAAGAAGTATTTGCGCTTGTCTTCGACGAATGTGTGTAAACCGCAAATAGTAAAACCAATATCATATATAACGTTCTTCGGAATAATGCGATCAAATCGCTAACCCACTTATAGATATATATATGTATATATATATATATATATATATGTACCAGGCCCGTACATTACTAACGTTATGGCTATTATGTTAGTGAACCCGATACCAACATTATAGTACTGAAAAGGTACAAGTACGAACATTATGATTGCCGAGTTTGGGCACATGGTGTCACCAGATGATGACACTAAATGTATACCATACTGCACCGAAATGGTACTACAACTATTTTCACCCCTGTTCAGCAAATCCACACTCTTGCCCTGGATCGATATCAGTTATCAAGCCATTTCAAGCATGAATACTCACCTAATTCAATTATGGCAACAGGAAGTTAAATACCGTTTGTTGCGGAGAACTATATAGTATGCAAGTACGTATTAGTGGTTAGTGAACCTAGTAACAAATTAGTTCAATTTTCAGGAATCAGTGAAGGATAAACCCCAAAGACAGTTACGAACGTATTAGCATAATTCGATACGCACACTGTTTTGTGCTAACTGGCGACCTTCCATCAGTAGGTTTTGGCATGCCCTTTAACCACTAATACATACTTGCATATATATTAGTTCTTCGCACCAAACAGTATTTAACTGTTCTCATCAGTCATTGATCTTCTATATTTTGTGTCCATATCTATTCTATTGTGTATGATTGAACATTATTTGAAGTTTTGATTATTGTTGCCTTCGAATCTGGTGATATTACTTCGATTTGATTGATAGTGATACACATTTTATGCATTATTCATAAATAAATTCCTTGAGAGATCAACTAATTATGCTTCATAGGAAATCTTGAATAAAAGGGCAGTGAAGCAGTGTAAGAAGCGATCAGGTGAGAAATGCAGAGCAATCTTGCCAATTAAACTTTGTCAAGGAAACTTAATTGAAAGCAACTCAATAGATTTTATGCTAGGCATTGTCTCACGCACAGCAGCAGTTTCTGAACGGTAATATTGAGGCTTCTGGAATCGCGAGTTACAGCCCTTCCCCATTTTAGGCCAAATAGCCGAAAGTTGACTTAAAGTGCTTTCGCCAGTCATTTTAGAGTTGTCCGCTTAGCACGATTTTTATGCTTTAAATTTTGATAAGCTAATTAGAGAAGCTAAAAACACGTGAAATGATTCCGCCATTCTCAAATATACACCGCACTTTCAATGCAGACTTTAAGCTAAATTCAATTTGTGCTCATAAAGTTAAGGCATGAAAACCGTAAAATTTTTGTGAGACATGTTCTCACAACAATGATTGATGGATGCATAGCTGATAATGCAAGTACCTGGCAAAATTATTTTCACTTTACAAATTATAGTTTTTAGCTTTAAATATCATAGGCCACAGCATGATTTCTCGTTGAAAGACATTTAGGCGTGTTTTGCTCCGTTTTACTTAAAATTTAGCACATTACACAGACATGCATGCTTTTCATATCAACGATTTTTGGTTACAGGACGGAAAACCCGTAAACTTTCGCATACCGACGTCTTCGCAAAACTAAAAAGTAACAATCAAATTTTCTGCATGCCTACACAAAGGTAAGTTGGAATGGAAATTTTTTCAATTTAGTGTGTAAATATAAATAGTTTTGCTGCAGTATTTTGCGACTCAAACGATCAAATATTTCTGTTACTTGTGTATAAGATTACCTACCTAAGACTGCTGTACTAGTTATCATTTACAGTTCACTCACAACAATGAATTTCATAGTTATGCGGCAGGAAAGCTCTAGTATACAAAGGTCGTTTAAAGCTGTGTAATAGTAGGTGTGATAATAGTAATTATAGTGAAATAATAATAATTATTATTATTAATTTCAACATTAATATTACTCTTATTATTAATAATATTGGTAGTATTAGTATTAGTAGTAGTATTAATATTGGTAGATAATGTAGTAGCAGTCGTTGATGTATTAGTAGTAAAAGCAATGACAGAGGTTGTATTAATTGAGGTAGCAGTAGTAGTATTAATAGTCGAATTCGTTGTATTTGATTTAGTAGTAGTAGTAGAATTTGTTGTTGATGATGTAGTAGTAGTATATGTAGTTGATGTATTAATAATAGTATTTGATGAAACAGTAATAGTAGTTGTAGTATTAAGAGTATTAGTTGACGTAGTAGTAGTAATAATATCATTTGTTGGTTTAGTAGTAGTAGTTGATGTAGTAGTAGAATTAGTATTAGAATTATTCCTATTCATATTCTTCTTCTTATTATTATTATTATTATTAATATTTGTAGTAGTAGTAGTAGTAGTAGCAGTACCAGTAGTAGCATTAGCAGTAGTAGTAACCAGCAAGGTGTTTGCATCCACTCTTTTCAATTTGACTCCAGAAGTCAAAATATCCGAAATCAAATTGAAGACTGGATGCAATCTCCTTGTTTGGCACAACAAGTATTATGTAATTAATCTATTTCCTGTCGTGCAACATGTTTCTTTCAATAGTAGCAATAGTGGTATTGGATGTCGTATTAGTAATATAAGATGATTTTACTGTGCCAGTAGGAGTATTTGTAGTTGTAGTTGTAGTATTAGTAGCAGATACTGCTTTTAGATTAGCATCCATAGTACTAGTCGATATTGTGGCAGTCGTAGTACTACTAGCATTATTATTAGTAGCAGTAATAATTGTATTATTAATGTAATGTTTGAGAACCTCTAGAATCACTATCTCTTATGGACCCACACGGTACTTAATTTCCCATCATGTGGCGTCATCGCTGCACTCAAAGCTCATTAAACGTTTATCAGCTGCCGTTGAGCAAGTAAATGGTGCAGTCTATTATGCGTATGTGCGTTACCCTAGTAATACAGTTAGTTTGAAAAAGAAGCTATTCACATCGCAAGTCCCTTGTTTATTATCACTAAATTTGACATGTAAAAACACTTTACGATTTATGAACATCATAATTTTTGTAATAAGCGTAACATCAATCAACTATATACATACTAGTTATTCGTCATTTCTTGCGAAGGACCGAAGTACTTGTACTTATCTTTTAGGCGTGGCACACTTGAAATTCACATTATTTTATGTTTTTAAGCCTAAAATTACTGGCATTCCTGTAACACTAAGAATTTTGAAAATCCATGTATGGTATGAGTTTCACCTAAATGTGCATTTTGCCTGTATTCTATATACCTGCTATGGATAACAATCGTTTAGCTATTTAATCATGATCATCACTAAAAATTCAATTACACATAACATTGCACTTGTACCGCAATCTCTCAATCGATGAATAGTAAATCTGTACTTATCCTATTTAAGTAAAGGTTTTGATTTATATCCA
The DNA here is from genome assembly GCA_029291075.1 of Eudiplozoon nipponicum. Taxonomy (NCBI): domain Eukaryota; kingdom Metazoa; phylum Platyhelminthes; class Monogenea; order Mazocraeidea; family Diplozoidae; genus Eudiplozoon; species Eudiplozoon nipponicum. Next base: position 32,302 of record JAQBSW010000140.1, read on the forward strand.
ACATCAGCGAAAGACTGCCTTTCAGTAAATAGACGTTAATCCCACTCTTGCAGTTAGTAAATTGATAACCAAATCGCTTACTTCTTGAATGGTTGGGATGTGTCAGCTTCAAATGTTGAATTACCGCGATTTTCGTTCGCGAGTTGGCACTTTTCACTATCGGTTTGGCAAAGATCCGATTGACACCCATTTCGAAGTACGCGTCGAGTTTTCTTCTTATTGGCTGGGTGTGGATTCATCTCTTTCTTTCGAAGGCTTCAACATCGTTCATACTAACTACTGAAAATGAGGTACGATCTAGCCAGTCAACGAAGATTAGATCGTACCTCATTTCCAGTGTTTAGTATGAACGATGTTGAAGCATTCGAAGAAAAGAGACGAATCCACAATCAGCCAATAAGAAGACAAACTCGCTGCGTACTTGGAAAGGGGGACCAAATGGATCTTTGCGAAACTGACAGAGCAGAACGGCAACCCGCGAACGCTAATCTCAGAGATTCTACATATGAAGCTTGCACCGTGCAAACATTCAAGAAATGCAGAAGGCAAGTCATTTGCTTATATCTGCTATTGCGAGCATTGCACTTTGTGTGGATGCGATTAGAGGCCTGATGATGATATGCGAAATTCCATATCGAAACGTTGCCAGTCAACGACGATTAGACCGTACCTCATTTCCAGTGGTTAGCATGAACGATGTTGAAGCCTTCTGAAGAAACGGACGAATTCGCAACGAGCCAATAAGAAGACAAACTAGATGCGTACTTGAAAATGAGGATCAGTCGTATCTTTTCGAAACTGATAATGCAAAGCGTCAACCGGCGTACGCAAATCGCGGAGATTTCAGTAAATTTATTATTTGAAGAGTATTTATTTCAAGATTGAAACTTTTGACTAATTAGTCATTTATGTTCTCATCGTGTGTTATAAAAACGGTTGAGATACAATTATTCCGTTTCCCGAGCAGGCGTTTTTACATTTTTAAAAGAATTCCTCTGATAACAGAAATCTTGGGACAACTAATGTTGCATGTTCTTGTTTGCCATAGATTTTCATTTAGAGGTTTAAAATTACAAAACTTAAACGATTATTCGTTGCAAACTACATTAATAAAAGTAGCGATCTTGATATAAACATCTGTTTCGTTATGTACACACATTTATTTAAATCAAGTTTGGATATGCGGCTCTCATCTCTCTTTTAGTGGTGAGCCGCATATCTAAATTTGATTTGCATATATATTCAATGCGGATTGATCCTCGATAGTCGGTTTACCGTCGTACTCTGATGATGATCATAGAAGATCGAAACGCGTCAGTGCGTTGCGGCTGGCGGTAGTTTTGTTATGTTGTTCGACGACTGGTTTAATACAATGAGATTGGTGTTTACTTCAAGCTCGAAAACTTGATTTAAAGAATTTTTACCACCACATTTGTCAGTATAGACTAAGAATTATATAGTGTGGAAAAGGCAATCAATCCAGTAGACCGCTTTCGACCTTATTGGGAACTCATCACGTAATGGCCAGAATTTGCTGCGGACATTGCTCAAAATAAGGCACGTCTGCTTCGGAATCTTGCGCTCCAATTACTGAGCCACCCTGCCGCACACAACGCAAAATCTTTCAATTTGATGCTAACTAATGTTTCACGGTTTGTCTTTCCTTTTGGATGGAGCCTATATAGAATCCTTTCTGCCCTAATGTTCCAACTAACCATCCCCAATACATCATTATAGTGTAGATACCACGTTTCCAATAAGGACGAAAGCGGTCTACCAGATGAATTGCATTTTCTAATCTATACAATTCTTTAAATAATGTTTTCGAGCTTGAAGTAAACACCAATTCTATTGAATTTAACCAATCGTATAACAACATAGCAAAACTACCGCAAGTAGCACGCACTGACGCGTTTCGACCTTCCATGATCATCATCAGAGTACGACGGCAAACTGACTAGCGAGGATTAAACCGCATTGCGTATATATGGAAAGCAAAATTAGATATGTGACAATCAATTATTGTTCAATTATATTGTCTACACTATAGATTTATAATTAATTAAACAAAATTATTACAATTTTACACATCAGAATAGTTTTAAGTGCTGGAATTCATGATTTCTTCACGTTACATCTTCCCATTGAAAACCTGACGATTCGATATGACACTTATTCTTTTGACTTTTCAACTAAAACGTGTATATGATGGTTGAAATAAACTTCTAAGTAGGTCAAGGAGCCAATATTTAGTGTTTTTTTAGATATTTCGAAAGAAAGGGACGAATTCGTACCCAGCCAGCAAGTAGAAGAACTCGATGCGTACTTGGAAATGTCGGTCAATATTATCTTTGTGAAACTAATAGTGAAAACGACAGCCCGCGAAGGAAAATCGCGGAGATTCAAAATATTTATTTTCCCCGTCTATCTGCATCAATATTTTGTGCATTAGAACATTTTCGTCGTTGCAAATCAATTAAATAACATGAAATGTATTATAAAGGTATTGTGATTTTTAAACATTTCACCATACACCTACATCTATTATCATATTCTTTTGAATGTAGCAAACATGAGCAATTGCAAATGATAGAAATGATAAGTGATACGTCAGATTTTGAAGAGAAGTCTAAAGGTGAAACCAAATTCAGCGATGGAGTTGTTAAAAAACACGGACAGTTTAAACAAGCAGAAAGGCTACGACAGATCTTTCTCCATAAATCTGAGTAAGTTGGAATTTCAGGTACAAAACTTCTCTACATCTGCTCGTACAAATACCATTGTTACGAAAGAATAGAATATAGTCTAGAATAGAATAGTGTATTCTAAAATAATAAATGTAATTTATTCTATTCTGTTCTGCACTGACCAATTCTGCTATGCAGTTTTCTATTCTATTCTATTCTATTCGATTCTATTCTATTCCATTCTATTCTTTTCTATTCTATTCAATTCAATTCTACTCTATTCAATTCTATTCTATTCCATTTGATTCTATTCTATTCTATTCTATTCTATTCTATTCTTTTCTATTCTCTTCTATTTTATTCTATTTAATTCTATTTTACTCTATTCTGTTCTATTCTATTCTATTCTATTCTATTCTATTCTATTCTATTCTATTCTATTCTATTCTATTCTATTCTATTCTATTCTATTCTATTCTATTCTATTCTATTCTATTCTATTCTATTCTATTCTATTCTATTCTATTCTATTCTATTCTATTCTATTCTATTCTATTCTATTCTATTCTATTCTATTCTATTCTATTCTATTCTATTCTATTCTATTCTATTCTATTCTATTCTATTCTATTCTATTCTATTCTATTCTATTCTATTCTATTCTATTCTATTCTATTCTATTCTATTCTATTCTATTCTATTCTATTCTATTCTATTCTATTCTATTCTATTCTATTCTATTCTATTCTATTCTATTCTATTCTATTCTATTCTATTCTATTCTATTCTATTCTATTCTATTCTATTCTATTCTATTCTATTCTATTCTATTCTATTCTATTCTATTCTATTCTATTCTATTCTATTCTATTCTATTCTATTCTATTCTATTCTATTCTATTCTATTCTATTCTATTCTATTCTATTCTATTCTATTCTATTCTATTCTATTCTATTCTATTCTATTCTATTCTATTCTATTCTATTCTATTCTATTCTATTCTATTCTATTCTATTCTATTCTATTCTATTCTATTCTATTCTATTCTATTCTATTCTATTCTATTCTATTCTATTCTATTCTATTCTATTCTATTCTATTCTATTCTATTCTATTCTATTCTATTCTATTCTATTCTATTCTATTCTATTCTATTCTATTCTATTCTATTCTATTCTATTCTATTCTATTCTATTCTATTCTATTCTATTCTATTCTATTCTATTCTATTCTATTCTATTCTATTCTATTCTATTCTATTCTATTCTATTCTATTCTATTCTATTCTATTCTATTCTATTCTATTCTATTCTATTCTATTCTATTCTATTCTATTCTATTCTATTCTATTCTATTCTATTCTATTCTATTCTATTCTATTCTATTCTATTCTATTCTATTCTATTCTATTCTATTCTATTCTATTCTATTCTATTCTATTCTATTCTATTCTATTCTATTCTATTCTATTCTATTCTATTCTATTCTATTCTATTCTATTCTATTCTATTCTATTCTATTCTATTCTATTCTATTCTATTCTATTCTATTCTATTCTATTCTATTCTATTCTATTCTATTCTATTCTATTCTATTCTATTCTATTCTATTCTATTCTATTCTATTCTATTCTATTCTATTCTATTCTATTCTATTCTATTCTATTCTATTCTATTCTATTCTATTCTATTCTATTCTATTCTATTCTATTCTATTCTATTCTATTCTATTCTATTCTATTCTATTCTATTCTATTCTATTCTATTCTATTCTATTCTATTCTATTCTATTCTATTCTATTCTATTCTATTCTATTCTATTCTATTCTATTCTATTCTATTCTATTCTATTCTATTCTATTCTATTCTATTCTATTCTATTCTATTCTATTCTATTCTATTCTATTCTATTCTATTCTATTCTATTCTATTCTATTCTATTCTATTCTATTCTATTCTATTCTATTCTATTCTATTCTATTCTATTCTATTCTATTCTATTCTATTCTATTCTATTCTATTCTATTCTATTCTATTCTATTCTATTCTATTCTATTCTATTCTATTCTATTCTATTCTATTCTATTCTATTCTATTCTATTCTATTCTATTCTATTCTATTCTATTCTATTCTATTCTATTCTATTCTATTCTATTCTATTCTATTCTATTCTATTCTATTCTATTCTATTCTATTCTATTCTATTCTATTCTATTCTATTCTATTCTATTCTATTCTATTCTATTCTATTCTATTCTATTCTATTCTATTCTATTCTATTCTATTCTATTCTATTCTATTCTATTCTATTCTATTCTATTCTATTCTATTCTATTCTATTCTATTCTATTCTATTCTATTCTATTCTATTCTATTCTATTCTATTCTATTCTATTCTATTCTATTCTATTCTATTCTATTCTATTCTATTCTATTCTATTCTATTCTATTCTATTCTATTCTATTCTATTCTATTCTATTCTATTCTATTCTATTCTATTCTATTCTATTCTATTCTATTCTATTCTATTCTATTCTATTCTATTCTATTCTATTCTATTCTATTCTATTCTATTCTATTCTATTCTATTCTATTCTATTCTATTCTATTCTATTCTATTCTATTCTATTCTATTCTATTCTATTCTATTCTATTCTATTCTATTCTATTCTATTCTATTCTATTCTATTCTATTCTATTCTATTCTATTCTATTCTATTCTATTCTATTCTATTCTATTCTATTCTATTCTATTCTATTCTATTCTATTCTATTCTATTCTATTCTATTCTATTCTATTCTATTCTATTCTATTCTATTCTATTCTATTCTATTCTATTCTATTCTATTCTATTCTATTCTATTCTATTCTATTCTATTCTATTCTATTCTATTCTATTCTATTCTATTCTATTCTATTCTATTCTATTCTATTCTATTCTATTCTATTCTATTCTATTCTATTCTATTCTATTCTATTCTATTCTATTCTATTCTATTCTATTCTATTCTATTCTATTCTATTCTATTCTATTCTATTCTATTCTATTCTATTCTATTCTATTCTATTCTATTCTATTCTATTCTATTCTATTCTATTCTATTCTATTCTATTCTATTCTATTCTATTCTATTCTATTCTATTCTATTCTATTCTATTCTATTCTATTCTATTCTATTCTATTCTATTCTATTCTATTCTATTCTATTCTATTCTATTCTATTCTATTCTATTCTATTCTATTCTATTCTATTCTATTCTATTCTATTCTATTCTATTCTATTCTATTCTATTCTATTCTATTCTATTCTATTCTATTCTATTCTATTCTATTCTATTCTATTCTATTCTATTCTATTCTATTCTATTCTATTCTATTCTATTCTATTCTATTCTATTCTATTCTATTCTATTCTATTCTATTCTATTCTATTCTATTCTATTCTATTCTATTCTATTCTATTCTATTCTATTCTATTCTATTCTATTCTATTCTATTCTATTCTATTCTATTCTATTCTATTCTATTCTATTCTATTCTATTCTATTCTATTCTATTCTATTCTATTCTATTCTATTCTATTCTATTCTATTCTATTCTATTCTATTCTATTCTATTCTATTCTATTCTATTCTATTCTATTCTATTCTATTCTATTCTATTCTATTCTATTCTATTCTATTCTATTCTATTCTATTCTATTCTATTCTATTCTATTCTATTCTATTCTATTCTATTCTATTCTATTCTATTCTATTCTATTCTATTCTATTCTATTCTATTCTATTCTATTCTATTCTATTCTATTCTATTCTATTCTCTTCTATTCTATTCTATTCTATTCTATTCTATTCTATTCTATTCTATTCTATTCTATTCTATTCTATTCTATTCTATTCTATTCTATTCTATTCTATTCTATTCTATTCTATTCTATTCTATTCTATTCTATTCTATTCTATTCTATTCTATTCTATTCTATTCTATTCTATTCTATTTTATTCTATCTTATTTTCTTTTATTCTATTTCATTCTTTTCTATTCTTGTTTATTTTTGTCTGTTCTGTTCCAATCTAATCTGTTCTCTTTTATTCTTTCTATTCTATTCTTTTCTACTCCTTTTTATGGTATTTTAATCTATTCTAATTCATTCGTTTATGTTTTGTAGAATGATTTTCAATTTCCATCATTTCTTGGGTTAGTTCGTTATCACTTTTACAGGTTCGTGTTTCGAATTTCTGTGTTTCGCATTCTAAAAGATGAAATTAGACGCGTGGATCAACTATAATACAAGTAAATTGTCCCTCGTAGTCACACCTTGTAGACATTTAAATATTGTGCATTATCACTTTAAAATTTATTGTTTTTGTGCACAATCATAACCATTTGGTACTTACTTCATAATACTTTTCGTTGGTCTCCCCATTTGTCGGCGTAGAACAGCTAAATTTAAAGGAGAAAATTTAAATTTAAAGCCGTTGCTTAAAATTATTAAATTTTAGGATTTATGTTATGCATAAGTTTGGTTTGGAAAATCCTATTAATTTTGCAGTCTATAACATAAATGACAATTTTTATTATACAAATCAAGATTTCGGACTTCATACAAGCGCGTATCTTATACTATTTACCTCATAGCATAACCAGCGTCAGTCACCCCGATTCATGCAATAAATATTTGCTTAATTAAACACCTATGTTAGGTCACAAAATTGATTGAACTTTCATATTTTCAAGTAGAAATCAAGAGTGGAGAGGGTGAGAGTTAGCAAGAAGTATGGAACAAAAGTTAGCAGTTTGCTGCAGAACCTTCAAGTTGTAGAGGCACAGGAATCTAAATCTCTATAACAACCAAACCAGGTCGCAGTGCCATATTGGCGGATAAAATTGGGAAATTATATCATTTAAACTGGATGCTGGTTAATTAGGAAAAACTTCAAACAAAAGAGGGCATTCTAAATGTTTCTTGAATAAAGATTGTTTTTGCGAACATAGTTTAATTGAAATTACCTGATCTGCGTTTTGACTGACACAGCTTTTATTGTTCCAGTAGTTTTCTTTTTCTGAGATATTTCGGCTAAACTTATCGATAGCGTTCATCAGTCAGATATTTCCTCTCAAGTTTAACAAATGAAACTAATGAAGCAAGCTCTTTTTTTCCTTTATCCATAATATTTAGACTTCGGACTGACCCTTTACTAGATATCCGCATGTCACATGTGTGTGTTTGTGTGCATTTTGACAACTGTTATTTTCATCTATCTAATTGAGACTAGGGTGGCTGAATAAGAAATTATCATTTGCATGCATTAACTATTCGTTTTATAAGCTAAATGTAAAATGACGTAACTGAGATTGCCCTCACACTTTGTGGTGGAGGGAGAGCAATAATTCAGCAACACGCGGCATAAAAAAATGCCATTAGTGATAAAACTAGAAGTACGAAGGACCAATGCACATGTTAATTTTCAATTCACACCACTTAGGTTGTACTCAAGATAGACTAGTTAATAACAGTTATTGTCATACCATTAAATAGGCGCACGCCACGCATGTGCATTTCTATGTGTATAAAATAACAAAAAACTCAGTTAAAATATAATTGATACAAATGTACGCACACCTAAATGAAACTGCAGTCAATAGACATTAATTTACCCTTTGCACGCGTCAGACAAATTATTACTTCTAAATATTGTATTATTAGAATAATCTCAATAGGTAGAGTGGGGGTGCAAGACACAAAATTAGTGTTCAAATCACTAAGAGTTTTAAAATAAAACGAGTAGTTAGAGATGAAATTTAGAAAGACTATATTTTTAATAATTGATTATTTGTTAATTGAACAATAAGCCTACTAATTCGTCAATCTTAATCCGATGTTCCTAATCTTTTACTGGAGTTAGCTTCAGTTTCAAATTCATACAATCGCCCTTTCCTGCCATTAGCTTATGCGGTATTCCCAATCGAACCTAACGATCTTTCAACAGCTGTTTCATTCATAATATTATCTCTAGATTTAATTTCGATAGATTATATAATCAATCTCGTCACCCTATTACGACTACATATTGCTATTCGTTTGAATTCATCCCAGATGATAGTATGCCCAGTCTCCATTACATGAAAAGCAAGATCAGATTTAGTAATATGTCTATACTTACACGCAGTTTTATGTTCAGCTCTTCTTAATTTGATTGGGCGCATGGTCTCAGCAACATACTTGAGACTACAATCATTGCATGGAATCTCATATAATCCTGGTGTTCGTAAGGGTTCCATATTTTAATTCTGGTTAGGGAGTATAGTGCCTAGTGTAAGGGACTGTTTTAAAACGGTCCTTATATTGTATTTTAAAGCAAATGATTTCACTTTCCTACTTAATATAGAGTCCGGTAATACCATGACCTTCCGCTCTTCTTTCTCCTTGTCCGCTTTTATGGATCTCAAAGTAGGATTAATTTTTTTCACGACGTCCATCATTGTTGTATATATTAAATGAAGAGATTAATTATTAACCTTGAATATATTACGCAGTCTACCTAATTACAACTTCCTATGCTTTATATCTGTTAACTTAAGACTTCTTCATGTTAATACCTTTAAGATACCGACTTTAATACGATACGGGTGATTGGACTTGAAATTAAGAAGGATTCCTGAATAGGTATCCTTCCTATAAATATATCTTCCTAATTTCTGACCATTTCTATTTATTGACGGAAAATGAGATTTAATTGCTCGAAATACTTTTACTTCGAAAATCTCAGCTGAATGATCACTTCCAGAGAGAACACTTAGCAGTAATCTGCGCGGTTTTTTCTTTACCGTGAAAGTGGTCTCGAGTTTAATACGCTGCTTAAATTATATTGGATAATCCCGTCGGGATAAACATTATTTTTCAACGTTTAGAAACAAAATTGGACTGGAACAGAAACATAACGAAAAGGCTTTTAAAAGTAACATATGTGCCGAAAAGTCCGATACACCCATTGATTGCGAACACATTCAAAATGAAAGCGATGACTCCTTCAATGGCGTTGCGAAAACGTAGGAGATTGCACAGTCCTATTTTCCCACATACCTCGCCCAAATATATATTGGTTAAAGGGCGTAATACTGGCTCCTACTGATGAGTTGCCATTAAGCACGAAACCAATGTGCATGAGATTATACTTTCCGATCATGCTTCCTTTGGCTTTCTTTCTGGTCAGAACTGAACAAAATTGTTACTAGGTTCGCAACACCTAATACATATTTGAAACTTATCTTTGTTGGTCAGTGATAATTATTTCCGTGTAGAATATAATAAAATGGATTATATAAATGGAGAAATGTTTGTGATGTTTATTAAAATTTTCTGCAGTCAAGACTTCTTAACACTAAAAATTGTGTCTTGATATGTCTTAAATGGATGGTCAAAAACGACAATCCTGAAGAAACTTGCATTGCTCAGTAAAGAAATAACAGAGCTCCATAAGCATATTTTTGCTAAGAACGACAAAATAATAATTTCCGCACTCGCCATTTGGAGTACTATTGCAATAACTATATGGCGTTTTTTGTGGGTGTGACTTTGATGTAAGTCATGTTTCCAACCTGATGAATGGTGTGTCTAGGCAGATAACATGAATCTGGCAACTGCCGAAAACAGAACTGACAATTCTCCGATAACGTCGCTTTCTTAAAGATGCAACAAAATTATCAAAATCATGCGTAAAGTCGCCTTCCTGTTACCCCTATTTCGTCTTGAGGGATTCACTGAAAATTCCTGTGTTTTTCGACTAGGCAAACGCAGAAGTTTTTGCATTAGGTCTTGCGCACTGACAAATAGATCAATTTAATATATATATATATATATACATGCATTTCATGCTTACTGACGACTCATTGGTAGGAGACAGTATCAAGCTCAACACCTGCCATATATTGGGTCAAGAAATATGGGAAAGGTGGATGGTACAATCTCACGTACAAATGTGAATTCAAACAGTAATGCAGTTAACTCTACATAATGTCTCCGGTAAGGTATAGTACCGGCTTCTAGTGATAAAGCGCCTGTAGGCATGAAGCACATATAAATAAGAGTATAATTTTCACCCATCCTGAATTTGGTATATCCTTCTGGTTCTGTTCGAACTAATTGCTTATTAGTTACACAATACCTAATACCTAGTTGCGAAAAAGAATTTATAACCACCGACTCTATTAGAGTCGTCTGTGCAGAATATATGAATAGTCAGTTGTGAATTTTATGATCTACGTTTGACTATGCTCAGAAATATTCGTTCAGTTTACCGGCCTTCGTTCATTATCGCTCAGTAGAGAGCCTCTGATATATTGCAGCGACCTTTGTCACCTTGTCAATGTTCGATTTGCAATAATGATTTAGGTTCGTGCGGATATACTAACCTAAGAAATAAACGTAAAACATATGGCCGGTCTTTCTTACAGCACGTACTTAAAATAACGTTTTAAAACAAGATTCAGTAGCATATATATAATTAAAAACTGCGAATCACGAAAAGGATAAAAATGATGCCGCATTAAAGATAATATTGTTTTTCTACAGCATCGATTATAAAATTAACGTTCCCAGTTAAACTGAAAGGCATTTTAATGGCAGCATTGACTATTTGCCGCGAACTTGCAAAAGAGAAAGAGACGCAGATGATGTAGTGTTCAATCGTTGGGCGGCCTTTGTTCAATGATTATGTGTGTTCATCTATACCTGTTGAAAGAAATTGTCACATATACGAACTCCAAGGGAAGTTAGATTAGGTAGATAGTGATTTACATGTGTAATTCATGTTTCTTGTGCTTCGCTTAAGCAAAGGAAACAATTTCTATTCAATCTTGGAACACGCGAACCCATACCTTGCTTAACAGTCAATCTTTCACAATTATCTTTCATAAAGAACGTGTATCGAAAAGAGCACTATGAATACAGAGTTGAGTAAACGTTGACTTGTCTCATTTAGAAACTATATATGAATTTCTATTTACTATCTATATTGACAGATAAGCACTTTTTGACTGTAACTATCTAATAAGAAAAAAATATTATACCCAGATTAGTATACTTGGCGAGCAAATAGATTCTAGCCACGAAACAGCCGAAAATTATCACAGGGTTAAAATTATTAACAGGTAGTAAGTAAAATCAAAGGAAAGAACCTACGTGAATCCTATTTACACATCCGGCGTACTAGCGGAAGTCATTCTATCATAATATTACGACAACCCACAATCTTTCTAATGCAGCACTTCGAGCACAAGTAATATATCGATTAGTAAAAATTTATAAAAACAGTTGGTTGAGCGGTAAATTGGGAGATCGTTATCTAATCTCTGTTTTTCAATCAAAGTCTCATGAGAGATCGCAAAACAACAGAACTCAACATTGAAACTACACAAGTTCAGAGCATCTGCGCCCAATAAAAACCGAGATTTGGCGAGGTAAATTCGTGCAAACTGAGTTTAAGAATACCACCGAAGATTATTTTCATAAGAAAGGAGATACTGCTACACCAGCCAACGATTCAGGGCATCACTATCAGAGGAACATATTTAGGAGTATCTAGTGGGCACAAAACGCACAAGCGGACGGAATTACACATACGCTGATGGATTGCCTTGTTCATATACGATTTGCCCTGTTACTGGGTATTATAATCCCACACAAACATTCATATATGTTATTGTACTTCCCAATTGTCCCACATTCCTCATCCAAATATGCAGTGGGAATACGGCGTAACACGGGCTCCTACTGATGGGTCGCCAAGAAGCACGAAACGAATGAGTACCGTTCATGCTGAGTTTGGTCTATCATTCTGGTCAAATTTGAATTAATTTGTTTCAAGGTGCGCAACACGTAATACAAGATTGCATATATATTAGGTCTAACATGTGTCTAACATACATATATGTTAATTAAACGAACAATGGTTGCGCAGGCAGTGATAACAATAATTAAATTAAGTTTCTATCTCGATGCAAACACCATTTCAATTACATACATACATATTTCAGTATACACTTGGCCTTGTATAATGTAGAAAAGGCAATTCATTCAGTAGACCGGTTTCGTCCTAATCGAGAAAATTCACGTTCTGTCCGTTAATGAATAAATTTAATGTTGCTTCATTCTGTCTCTTTATTTACCTTTCAGTCTGTTTGTAAGTATGCTCATCAAATATACTTGTGGTGCTCATCTTGACTTGCTGTGAATATAATAGTCTTTTTAAATTAATCAAAGCGTTCAGAATAGCCTGCTTTTATCCAAAATTGTTAATGTAATTATACATATCATCGCTATCAAGAAACTTTGCTAATAAAAGAAAGTTTGAAGTGAACCTTTATAACACCGTAACAATTCTCCAAATTAAACATTCAACTATAACATAATAGCCTCAATGCACATATCGAATAGGAGGGTTTTATACCAGACACCGGTTTTTTATTCGCTTTGTTAAATAAAACTTCTTAAATAAGCACATATGCAGTTATTAGTCTTTAGCTGAGACAACCTGTTTTTAAAATGCGTAACTGAAAGAAAAAGAAATAATTCAATTTGCCTAATAAATAAGCCGTAACTGCAAGATCACGGCTTAGAAATAGAAAAATGAAAATTCTTCGAAACTACGTCCTAAAAATTAAACAAAAACACCACTATACTTCCAGTCAAGAGTGCAGTAGAAAATTTTCTATTCTGTGGGTTCATCATAAAAAATAAAAACGGTTAAAGCCTCGAAAGTTTAAATTAAGAAACTTGTGGCTGAAGAAGTTAATTTTAATTCAAAATGAACTAACAAACGTCTTTCTATAAAAAGCACTGGACATTAAATTAGTAATAATATAAGGATGTAATCGCACAAATTAGTGCATATAAACCAAATTGAGTGTAGCATTTTATCAATATTAATCACATCAAGTGAACCTGGAAATGATATTAGCATGAATAGCGATATTCTTTAGCGTACCTTTTCGCTGATACATCCAGATTAGTGGCCTCTGCTTCTGTCCGATTCATCATAGGCAAATCTGAGCTGCGAACTTCTTTTATACGTATTGATCGTAACTCATTCTTAAGCTAAAAGTAATCATATGTCCATTAAAGAGCAATTCCGAAACCTTTTTCAGCAGCAGAAAAAATCTTAATAATAAATGTGTAAATAAACAGGGCTAATCACATTTCAGTTTGTTCTGCTTACAAACAGGGCCAACTTTTTATGAATTTCACAGGTATTATCAAGACAATGCCAGCTAGACAGAGATGTAATGCCCCCTATTTTAAGCATATGTGTAAATAACGGTAGTTTTTCTATTTTGGGCTACTGATTATATTATGAATTCATTTAAATTCAAAACCGCACTGAAAAATGATTTCGAATGAAACATTCTTACTATCCTGTTACACTCAACTTCATTAAATTTAAATTGGCAGCATTAACACGCATATTTAATGCAATTAAATTTCGAGTCGAATTTAAGGTAACACACTGGCCTTCACCAGCAAGAAAAGAGAAACAGCTGTTTATGTCGATATCAAATATTATTTACCAATATACATGCGCAAATTGTCCATCAACTTACGTAGACCAATCAACCAGACGGTTTTTTAATTGAATGAAAGAACATTGCAACATAAACGCCTATTTTAAATCAAATGGTAAATACATGTATGCAATTACGCAACACATCGTTGAAACCTCACACTTATGTTCTCCAGACGAAGAATTTAAGATAATTACGAAATGCAATAACAAAAGGGAGTTAGCCACATACGAAGTTTTATGGATAAACAAATTGCAGCATGATTTATGCAAGCAGAAGAAGCATGTTCAGGCATTGAGCTTGAACTGGAGGTGATGTACGCAATTGATTGATTGTTCCTTTATTTCACACTCTCCCTGTGTAAATGTTTCTATTTTTGTTTGGCCTTTGAATTTTTCTATAAACAAATTTTCGTTTATAGATACTTGAGAAGAGTATGAGAAGGAAATGGTTCTTGTATCTGAGAGTATTAAAAGTATATATATATATATATATATATATATATATATATATATATATATATATATATATATATATATATAATTTCAAGTGCCTTTGAGTATAACTTATATTATATTAATAGGAAAACCATTAACTAATTGACAGTAGCCGACAGTAGTTTGCATGAAACAGAGTTGCCACAGTGACCTAACGAACAAGATGTGAAATTGGCCACCTAAATCAGAAGTATAACGAACGCAATCGAAATTCTAAAACAAGGTTTGATTGTGATGGTAAATCAAAAATCGGCCGTACGGAACGGGTTGGTTTTTTTTATATACGAAATTCTTCTCAATTTAAATTAGTCATACGTGAAATAGCTAAACTAAAACGCCACGTATCGATCTCATAACTCGAAGCTAATTGGCTTTAAATGTAATCCGAGCAAGGCTTAGGCAGCTTTTCCGTATTAGCAATGACTTTCAGGTAGGTGCGAATATGTGCAACACTGATTTGCATTCTATTCCTACTCCAGTACACCACCGACGCAAAAGTGAACGCCGCCTTTTCAAAACTGACCAAGTTTTTCTTATGCATATAAAAATAGCGAAGTCCCGATTTTCCTTTTACTACTTACCATGATTAGTAAAAAGCCAATCAATAATTATGCGACGTATATTCTTTTGAAAAATATGCAGAGCTATGTTGGTGAATGCACAGAAATTTTGCAGCCGATACTTTCTGTCTAATGCAATGTAAGCGTGACTACTAGAGTTGGTAGTGGCATTTATGATTTTCCATACCTTATTTATGCACTGTGGCTTGGCATTCTGTTTTCTGTCGTGCTTTGATGATAACCAGCTAAGTTCGAAACGCGTCAGTATGTCAGCTAATGGCAATTTAGCTTTGTGGTGCCACTGATAAAAAAAATTGGATAGGAAAAGGTTTTAAGTTCGCAAACGCGATTTTTTATTTATTATCACAGCCCGCAAAATCCCTCGTTGCTTGATTAATATGACAAATAAAATGAAACAATATAAAATTTAACTAGGCATACATACGAAGTATCATCAATTGCGCATAAAATAAATTTGCTATTTTGGTTTATTTCAAGTGCTTTGCAATGCATGTAATTTACTTTTGGAGTCATGATAAACCTGTTCACAGTTCTTTAAAGTAAGTTTGCTAGCTTGAGGTAAATACCAATCCCATTGTATTTAAACAGCCGTCAAACAGCAGAAGAACTAGCGTAAATGACAAGTACTGACGCGATTCGACCATTCGTGTTCATCATCGGAGTAAGACGGCAGACTGACTAGCGAGGATCAAACCGCAATACATATATATATGTTTGTTTGTAATTTCTGAGATTAAACTAAACCTTTTGCTATCAATACCGATTGGTTAGGCTAAGTTATATTAGAAATCACCTTCAAAGGAGTGTTCATCTCTTTCTAAAGCAGACAGTGAACAGGTAAATGCCAATTACTTGTCGATAGCATTTACATTAGTTAAGTTGCCACTGCCTCATATTTTGCCAATTTGCTTGCATTTGTGTATTAGATGTTGCGCAACTAGTAACACCAACACCTATTACACAATTGCACGCATATAAGCACTCCCAACAGGCAGTATCTACGTTATTATAATCATGGTTGCGGTCTTGATATAAACACCTGACCCATTAATTACATACATATGTCAGTATAAATTAAGAATTGTATAGCGTTTCGTCCTTATTGGGAACTCATCATGTACTGGCCAGAATTTTCCGCGGATAAGGTCTCGAATCTGGGCAGTCTGACTCGGAATCTGAATTGCTCTAACCACTGAGCCATCCTGCCACACTAGACTGCACATAATTTTCAGTTATATACTAACTAATGTAACTTGGTTAGTCCATTTTTCCTTTAAGTGGAGCTCATATGGCATCCATTTAGGTATGTTTGTTAAACTTCATTTAATATAGTCGGTAGGGTTTATTTTTATAGCCACATAAGTTATATATATATATATATATATATATATATATATATATATATATATATATATATATATATATATATATATATATATATATATATATATAATTAAAGTTCTTATACAAAAATAAGTATTACGTATATGTTATAAGTATGAACTAAACACAAAATAAGGAAGCAAATGCAACTCATTATGTTTATCTTCTTTTTCAGTAGATACTGGTTGTGCGAATTATCGAAGTGAACCGGTCTACATTTGTTGTTGCGCCGTCTCAGGTGCTTTCCAGATTTTCTTACCGACCATTCATCGGAGATCAGACCGGGGAGCTACATTTTTTACGGTCTTGCAACTCATCCAATTTGCCACCCAAGCCGGCACGCTACATGAAATTCCCAGTCAAATACTAATTTTCTTTAAATCAAGTTTTCCGGCTTAAAGTAAACACCAATCCCATTATATTTAACCAGTTGTCGAAAAACATAACAAAACTACCGCCAGTCGCCCGCGTCATGACGCGTTTCAGCCTTACATGATCATCATCGAGCGACAGCCCGACTAACTAGCAGAGGATCAAGCCCCATTGCACTCCTGTAATGCCCAAGAAAAGAATAATTATATACGGCTCTACCACCTCTGGTAGTCTTTTGCATGAGATTGCACATTGACTGCGAAATGTCAGCTGCTGCGAATTTCTATGCAGTCACGAAGCATTAACTGTTTGTAGCTTTCGCCATATATATATATATATATATATATATATATATATATATATATATATATGAATAGACAATACAATTAAACAATAGCACTGATTGCGCTTGGGTGGTGGTAACAATTGCTTTAAATCAAATCAGTTTGCGAGCTTGGAAGTAAACACCAATCCCATTGTATTTAACCACTCGTCGAACAACATAGCAAAACGAGTCAGTTTGCCGTCGTACTCTGATGATGATCATGGTGAGTCGAAACGCGTCAGTACACGTTGCGCCTGGCGGTAATTTTGCTATGTTGGTCGACGAATGTTTAAATACAGTGAGAATTAACGCCCTTTAAGCTCGCAAACTTAATTTAAAGAATTGTTACCACCACCCGCGTAATCATGTGTTTAATTGTAAATATTATTTCTGTTCGTTTGTTTCATTCTTTTATTCTGGTTAAGCCTATTTGGCATCTTATAACAGTTAAATACAGTTTGTTGCGGAGAACTAATATATATGCAAGTATATATTAGGTGTTGCGAACCTAGTAACAAATTAGTTCAGTTGTGACCAGAAGGATAAACCAAAGGCAGCATGAACGGAAAGTATAATCTCATGCACATTCGTTTCGTGCTTACTGGCGACTCATCAGTAGGAGCCCTTTTACCACTATAACCAGTAAGCACGAAACGAATGTGCATGAGATTATACTTTCCGTTCATGCTGCCTTTGGTTTATCCTTCTGGTCACAACTGAACTAATTTGTTACTATGTTCGCAACACCTAATACATACTTGCATATATATTAGTTCTCCGCAACAAACAGTATTTAACTGTTATATATTGAATTGAATGATGTCATGCTTACCGCGAAATATGATAACTGATATCGATCAAGGCCAAAGTGTATGGATTTACTGGAGTAACATGTGTTCAGAAATTGTTGTATTTCTCAATTTCGGTTAACTATAGCATAAATTGATATCCATCATGTTGATACCATGTTCCGATTCAGAAACAATAGTGTTAGTACCATGTACCTTTTCGGTACAATAATGTTGGTATCGGTTACTAACACAATATCCATAGTGTTAGTATCCTTTACAGACTCGGTATATATATTATATAGTGTGAGTTAGCGTTGAAGTCGCATTGTCGTAGACTATTTGATGTTAGCTTCACTATTGCAGGTTTACACATTCGTCTAGGAGATTGTACCGTCCTATTATCCCACATTCTTGACCAAAATATATAGTGGTTAAAGGGCGTAATACCGGCTCCTACTGATGAGTCGCCAGTAAGCACGAAACGAATGTGCATGAGATTATACTTTCCGTTCATGCTGCCTTTGGTTTATCCTTCTGGTCACAACTGAACTAATTTGTTACCGGGTTCGCAACACCTAATACATACTAACGTAGCAGAAATACCGCCAATCGCACGCACTGACGCGTTTCGGCTTTCCATGATCATCACCAGAGTGCGACGGAAGCAATCAGTTAATTTTCCTGACTTCATATAAATTGTGCAGTCGACATTTACAGTCAAGTGCAATGTCTACTAGAGTACTAGAGGTGAGAGCCGCATATCTAATTTTGCATTCCATATATATGCAATGCGGTTTGATCATCGCTAGTTAATTTGCCGTCGTACTGTTACGATGATGATCATGGAAGTTCGAAACGCGTCAGTGCGTTGCGACTAGCGACAGTTTTTCTAAGTTGTTCGACAACTGGTTAAATACAATGGGATTGGTGCTTACTTCAAGCTCGCAAACTTGATTTAAAGAAGTACAATGTATGCCAGACTACTAGAGGTGAGAGCCGCATATCTAAATTTTTCTTTCCATATATATGCATTTCTGCTTGATCCTCGCTAGTCAGTTTGCCGTCGTACTGTAATGATGATCATAGAAGTTCGAAAAACGGCAATACGCGTGATTGACAGTAGTCTGTTAAATGTTATAATCTGCCACAAAACCATATATTCAGCTTTGCTTGTTAATAGATCTAACAAATAAATGCAATGCCCAACCAACATGGTTTAGGATATGAGCTCTTTATCTCTAATTCGCAGTGTCGTGGAGTAATTTCTGGCTCGTAGCAGTCTTGGCTCTATTTTAAGCATATATTTTAAATAGCAATTACTTACACGTAGAAGATCATTTTCCGAAAATGGAACCTCGTTGTCACACCTTGCTGCAAGTAGCTGTAATTCATAGAAATATTAAAATTTCACTTGTTACGAAGGTAACCAAATTCTTCCTATTTGTTTAACACTGAAAACAAAAAGCTAATTCATAAATTAAAGAAGTAATGTGGCGTTAATAAAAGACATAATTAAATGCAGTCACACGTACTGACATTTGTCGACCTTCTATGATCATCATCAGAGCACAAAGACGAACTGACTAGCAATGAGGAAACTAAAATGCGAAAATGTGGAAAGCGGCTCTCATTTCTAGTAATCTTGCATACATTGTTCTGGAAATGTCGGCTGCACAATTTCTATGCAGTCACAAACATTAACCTTTTTACAACATTCGCCACATGTACGCACGTCATATAATCTAAAAATCATTGATTTCGCGGATTGAAGTAACAATTCTTAATTCCAGTATGCACAATTGGCATGAGGCAAATCACATATTATAATCAGCAAAATAATATGCATGCGTGACACTTGTTGTTTGGTGCTGCGTATCTGATTTTCCACATCTTCTTTATACATTACAGTGTGATCCCGCTAATCAGTTTGTAGCCTTACTCTGATGATGATCATGGAAGGTCTGAATTCGTTAACATTCGTTACCGATATAAGTTCTGCCATGTTGTGCTACTGTTTAAAGAGAATAGGACTGTTGTTTATCCAACAATTGTAAACTAAATTTAAAGAATAACTATTAACATCCTCGAAATCATTCCGTTAATCAAGATTTCAGGCATGAAAGAAGTTGTAATAAAGTTTTTATAGAGTGTATACTGTGTTATAATTTAACCGTTAGTTACAGGTTAAGACGCTTTTCAACTTTCTATGTTAAACCTACGATTACGACCGAAGTCTAATAATTCGCCATAAATTTTAAACAAATAGAGGAGATAGGATGAATTCAAGACTACCAGAATTGGATATATACATGAAACACATGATGACAGCTATCGATCGAACTGGCAAGAGCATCACAAAAGTTGGTTTCATTGTTAAGACCGTCTCTATGATACTAACAAGGCAGGATTTAACACTGCCGGAACGAAAGGCTAATGCAACTAGGTAGATCTTTTTGAAATTTGTGAAAGTTTATGTTCAAAATTTGATAAATACCGAGCAACAGCTAATTTTAAAAGTTGGAAATTTTAACGAAAAAGCCTACAAAATTAAAGAAGTATGAAAATAATGAACACATTTCGTTTTTCACTATAAAAGTAAAGTAACTCCAAAAGAGACATGACATAACAATGCCGTATTGCTCAATCGTCCTTTAGCCGACACGTCCTAATAGTCTTATCTCCGTATTAGTACATTCAATTCCAGGAATTCTCTCTCCAGAACAGCAACTGCTGTGGCGACATTTTCCAAAGTGAACATATTAAAAGTCGAAATAGGAAGAGAATCAACTCTATAGAGATTTAGATACAGAAACAACCAAAAAGTGCCCGTTCATATACACCACGAAAATTCTTGTAGGATAGGTATTCTTCAAATGCAGAAAACATTTATCACTCGATAAGAATTTGACAAATACATTTAAAATTACACAGTAGCGCTTTCATTTCATATTTTCAACTGTGTTTGCTGGAGGTATGGACAAAAATAAGTTATGTTTTAACAGACAGACAGTCCCCACTAAAAAAATCACCCCCACCCACACACACAACACACACACACACACACACACACACATATATATATATATATATATATATATATATATATATATATATAAACATACATGTCAATATATTGAAAAAGAGTGCACGTAACCAAGCACAGTTCTACCTGTTGGATAGCAAAGGTAATTTAAATGCAGGAAAAAATGTTTTTGTTTTCACATTTATGGACAACACTGACTTATTAAAACCACTTCCAAATGGGCAAGCATACCAACACACTTAGCTTTTAATAAAATTCAAAAGTGTTTTGTTGGTATGTCACAATTTTTACAGGACAAGAAAAGTTTATTTATAGACGTACGGGCAGCTCCAATATATCATTTTTCACTAACCAGTTTATGTGCTCCGACAATAACAAATTCAATGCTTCAATTCAACTACTTAAACATGATTGTCTACAAAAAAAATTCCAATAGTGGATAACTTTAAATGCAAATTGCAATGCAATTTTATTATTCTCACTACGTAGAGCTGCACTTTTTTAACATGGACGGTTTTTCTATCTTAACATAACTTGTTTTTTGGTTTATATCTCCAATAAAACCACTTAATAAGATGGAGCAAACGCGCCACTCTGGAATTTTAAATGCATTTGTAAGATTCATTGCGGTAATAAAGGCTTTGTGTATCTGAAAAGTAAAGTTATTGAACCTTATGAAAGCTCAATTTACATTGGTGAATTCAACACCGCCCCATAATATTCATATGGTGCAATTTCGTAATGGTTTAAAATCCACAAATTAATCGCGTCTAATATTTTATTTATTAAATATTTACCAAATTAAGAAATACAATATAGTAATTAAACGTTTTGTACTGATTAATCAAAAACTGTTAGTTTCAGCTACAGTTTTACGCAAGTAACATTACGAAGTGTATCTGTTCTGAATAGGTTGGAGAGAAATTGTGCTTGTACACAGGTGTTTATCCTACTATAGATAATAAAAGCGAAAAGTTTATTGCTGAGGATCTTCTAATTTCTATAAGAAGTTAATATCACACCCATCTTGTTCAATACCATCCAACGCCGAGAACAAAATGCTATCGTCTCGAATGAACCGTTTACTCAGGATTTCAGAAAAACTTGATGCAGTAGAGATTCTGGAACACATCTGGCGCTAAAACCTGGTGACAATAGCTTAATTCGTTTCGCAACATATCGTTGCTATTATTATGGCAAAGCCACACGAACAGATGAAATTCGGCTCTTAGGCGCCTTGATGTCCCAATGCCAAATATTCATTGTCTGTTAGAAACTAATTTTCACTATTTCTGAAGCAAATCATCTCAGATACCGCGAGCGATTTTCTCGTGAATGAAAGGTAGCCAACTCTCTGAGGAACATAAATTAACAAAAACGACCCCCGTAAAGGCTAGTAAATCGGGGTAACCCAAGTACAAAATCCAGCAGCGGTTTAGTCCTTTGGCGTTAAGATGTTTAGACTGGCATACACATAGACGTGTAATCGTGCTAAGTAAGCTTAACCAGAAAGGATGAAAACGATCAACGAAAAATTGGGGAACACTGCAATCGGAACGTTGCTTCATCAGATAACTAATCTAGTTCGCGTTGGACAAACTTCTATCACTGTGTTATAATACCATAGTCCACTATTCATCATTTGCGAAAATTCATAAACAGGGGTCGAAGCCACTAGTACAAAGGTCTCAGTAACATCATGTGAATCTGCCGCCAAAAAACGAGGGATCTACACCGAATACCTCGAAGACAACTGAGTGGATAGTGATGAAAACTGGGCTTCGGTATTCAGACGCTTCATTCATTCTTTTTCAGAAATTTTCACATGATATGTCCAAAAATGGGAAAACTTAAATCAGTAAGTCTATAATTTAAAAATGAATTATTTAAAATTATTGATTTGTTGTTAAAAGTAACTTAACTTTCTGTTTTCAACAGGCGCTAACAAATAACGCTAAAACTGTCAGTTCAGTTAGAATCAAAGTAGCGCAAAAGCTTACATATTCAAATAATCGTTGCATGTCTTCTTTCATTTTCCATAAGCTTTGCAACGCCTCAAGGCAGCTTTCACGGCATTCCCACAACTCGGTTGTCTTCTGCGTAGGCGACGTTTCTGGAAATTCATTACGGTTATGAACAGCTGTAACCTGATCATAGGCAAGCACATTTTTATCCGTTGAACGACGTTTGGAGGTTGTGCGACTCGGTGAATCCTCGCCTATTGCTAACATGCTGCGTGTTGGCGATTTTTCGCGGAGGCCAACTTTCAAATTGCAGTTTTCTGAAATATTTTCAGCATCGCAGTGTAGGCATCCGGAACCATTTAGAAAATTGCAGTTTTTCTCGTGTATATCCGATTTATGTTCGCAGTTTAGCTTGCTACTATGAGTAGAATAATTATTTCTACAAATATTTCGTGAAATGGCCGATAGTTTGTTTTTGTAATTGACAATCAGGTTTACAGCATTATCTCCTACATCTGTTGACAATTCCTCAGGGTGAACTAGGTTTTCTCTGTTATTATTGCAGTCTACACAACAATCCGATTTTGATAAATTACTGTTAACTACTTGTTCGTCGTGTTCAATGGGCGACGTTGCGTGATAATTGATCGGTATACTGCCTGAAACACTCGAAGAGCTATCCTCGTTAAATAGTTGTTTCTCTGGAACAGTTTTAGGCGGTATCGATAACTCGACTTCGTTTATGGCATCCGCTTGCTCAATTGTGCTTGAAGGGGTGACTGGATTCATTTCTGATGTTTTTTCTTGACGTCGATCGATGCCGTTTGTTCGATGGTCAGATGGGATTGCAGTAGCACAACGCTCCCGGAGTTTAACAAGATCCTCGTCGGCATTTGTGAAGCCATAATTCACATGACCTTGAAGATCATTTCTAGTAAGCGAGTAAAGCAAGTATGTTTATGCAAGAAACTATTCGGATTTCAATAGAAGCTTTAAAGTATAAAATAGAGCCAAAATAGGTGATCTGATAAAATAGTTAATAATCCAATCCAATTGAAATGAGCCTAATTACATCTGCTAGAGGAAACTAAAAAAACATCCTTAATTATCTAGGTAAAAGGACACGAAGGAAAAGTTCGAATCTTATATAAAAATTAAATTTTGCCTAGCTGAACTCGACAGTCTTTCGAGAGCAAACAACCTTAGTTTCGTTATCGTCTGTTTTATTTTTACATGGAATTCAATAACCAACTTGATAAATGCCCGAGGACAGTCACTAATAATGTAATTCTCTGTGATCAATCACAAATGGATTGTATTGTAATTTTAGTTTTAGATGACAGTGGACGATCGTTATAATTATTCAGACCACAATTTGCCGACACATCAAATAATTCGCAATTTGGTCTTGAGTAAGAAGGTAAACAGCTAATGCAAATGTTTATCGAGATGAGTTATAAAATCAGATATTATTGGCAGTGAAGTTCTTGACGAAAAATATAAAGAGAATTAATTTTCAGCGACCTTGCGAAAACACTAGTGTGAATTTCTTTGAATTGCTCACATTGCTCATTTTTTAAACATCTGTATGCTAGCATATTTAGTGACTTTCAGTATAATATTGACCGTTAAGTCGAATCCCGACACATCACTACAAGCAAAATGACTTTTCTGTATAAGCGTATAAGGTAAAGTGAAGCTGTGTTGAAATAAATAATTGTATAGTAAAGAACTTATTAAGTCAGGGCATTCAGGCGCGTTTCTCTATAAATTCTCCAGAAATCATAAATACTGACATGTCCGACGATGTTGGTCATCGCGGTGTAGCTAAAACAACAGACAGAGACCGCTGATCGTCACGAATCTTAATCTGATAACAATATACAGACTTCCGTGATTTAAGACATAGATAACGGAATCAGATGCAGACTCATTAAGGTTAAAATATTCATTTAAATATTTGTTACTGACTTTGCTTCTTAAGTCCTTCGCTTCGTAATAAAGTTTGAATTTCGTGATTTTGATTTATTGATTATTTCAAATTTAAACTAGTAGAATTTTGATATGAAATCAGCCACTGCGAAATTTGTTCCCAAATCTGTAGAAGATTAAACGAACATTGGTTGCGCGGGCGATGATAACAATTATTATAATCAAGGTTGCGGTCCTGATATAAACACCTGACCCATTAATTACTTGCATATGCCAGTATAAACTAAGAATTGTATAATGTACAAAAGGCAATTCATCCAATAGACCGGTTTCGTCCTTATTGGGAACTCATCAGATACTGGCCAGAATTTTCCGCGGACAGGGTTCGAACCTGGGTATGTCTGCTTCGGAATCTGGTGGTCTAATCACTGAGCCACCCTGCCGCACACTACACAACACACAATTTTCAGTTATATACTAACAAATGTAACTTAGTTAGCCTATTTTTGCTCACGGTGGCTCGGTGGTTAGAGCACCAGATTCCGAAGCAGACGTGCCCAGGTTCGAGCCCTGTCCGCGGCAAATTCTGGCCAGTACATGATGAGTTCCCAATTTAGGACGAAACCGGTCTACTGGACAAATTGCCTTTTCTACAATAAACAATTCTTAGTTTATACTGACATATGTAAGTAATAAATGGGTCAGGTGCTTTGGAAGATAGTCTTCGATTCTCAAAATTTTTGAATGCAAATAACAAATAATATTTATTAAAGTAATGCAATCAACTATTACTTTAAATTTCGTTTGCAAATTTTAAATATAAAAAAGAAACTTGATACGCTATTCATCCAAAAGAAATAGAAAATCTTAAATGTTGTTGTATCCTGTGCAACACTGACATTTTTTACTTTAATTCCGCATTTTTCTTGCGGAACCTGCACTCGCAGGTTGGTAAAATCTTGAGTCCTTTACATTTCCAAGTGAACAGACTTTGTTTGGCATTAATTAATAGGTTCTCATTTGTCCCTTCCGGCTGAAGCCGTCCATTAGCTACTTGTCCTGAAATGACGTAGGAACCAGATTTTCTGAATTTTTCAAATTTTCAGGGCTTCATATCCAGTCCCATCTTCAGGGTTGACAGCGAACTCACAAGTAAAAAAAACTTATGTAAATGTGGTATCCTCAATCAAAACAGATCTTTTTATTTTTATTTTACTTCCTGAAGTATTTTTATTGTCTGCCCTAATATCCGGTCTTAATACCTCTATTATACTCACATGGTAACACGAAAATTTACCCATCACTCCTACGCAAACAAAAACCTGTACACACTTATGTGTGCTCTAATCTAAGGTGACATTTATAGAGTAAGTATAAGCAAACCATATGGATTGACATACACTCCTATCCGCGAATTCTCGATTTCCTAATTATTTTTTCTACGCATAGAAGAATCCTCAAATTCCCGGCTTTCCAAATCTCATCCTGTGTGAAATAGTTTAGAGAGAGAGAGGTTAGTAAAACTGTTATTATTATTATTATCAATTTTATTATTCTACCAGTTGGATAAGACCGAATATGGAGCCTCCACTAACGAATGGAGTATCAACCAAATCCTCATTTATACTCAGAGCCTGTATACATTTAATTTTTAATTTAAATATCTGTGTATAAATAAAATTACACGTAAGCAATAAAGTGGATTCATACGATTCACCTTAAGTACAGAATATATCAGCAACATGTATATTTATGTTTTATCTACATTTTTATAATTATTTATACTCATATCATATACATAAATATAGCTATATTTATACGCGTACACACTAAATCTTATGCATATATAGATAATCAAATAAGCAACTATGTGGTACTTCCAAAATCTTTTATAAATATCTATATCTCCATCATATATATATATATATATATATATATATATATATATATATATATATATACGATTAAGCACCTATATAATACGCATATTATGTAAACAAACATGTGAGTCCCTCAATGGATAAATTATATCAGTCAAAACACATTTGTTAATATTTAAATATGTATTTATATGTTTGTGTTCATATCATATATATGCATATACATATATGTATATATATATATATATATATATATATATATAACAAAACTTGGTTTCATTTTGAATTTAAGTACGTACTATTCACCCCGAGTGTATATATCTACTTTACATATATATTTATTTATACTCACATATTATATGAATACATAAATATCCATACATATACACGTCTATATATATTATGTATATATAAATCAACATATAAGCAACCATTAAAGTACCTCTCACATCTTATATAAGAATCTAAATATATATATATATATATATATATATATATATATATATATATATATATATATATATATATATGTACACTCATATATATTGTACTAAATAAATATATAAGCAACAATGTGTTTTCATCCCACATCTCATATGAATACATAGAATCATTCGTATATGTCTCTAGACAATATATATATATATATATATATATATATATAATATGCATATGTAGATAAACATATAAGCAACCATGTGAGTTCCTCTCATACCTAATAAAAATCGATAATATCAATCCGTATATATCTACGTGTTTATGCCATATATAATCTGCGTTGCTAAAGAAGCATATAAGCAACCATGTGAGATCATCCAAGACCCTATTTAAATATTTATTTATCCATCTATCAATATATATATTTATAATTTTTTTGATGAAACCTGCATATGAACTATTCAGGTGATAAAATCATTAAATCATATATGTCTAGAAAATTATATTTAAAGAATTGTTACCACCACCCGCGCAAACAATTATTGTTAAATTGTATTACCTATATATGTATATGTGGCGAAAGCTGCAAACAGTTTATGTTCGTGACTGCATAGAAATTGTACAGCCGACATTTCCAGTCAAGTTCAATGTATGCGAGACTGCTAGAGGTGAGAGCCGCATATCTAAATTTGATTTCCATATATATATTCAATGCGGTTTGATCCTCAATAGTCAGTTTGCCGTCGTACTCTGATGATGATCAAGGAAGGTCGAAACGCGTCAGTGCGTTGCGGCTGGCGGTAGTTTTGCTATGTTGTTCGACGACTGGTTAAATACAATGGGATTGGTATTTACTTCAAGTTCGCAAACTTGATTTAAAGAATAGAAAATTATATTTTGAATGGATCTGCATCTGTGGCACATGATACATACAGTGAACAGCGAGGAGATTGGCAGCACGAGTTAAGAATGCCACCCACGTGCTTATGAAGCTTGGGGACATCAGTGTCACAAACTATGCTATTAAAAAGCACATTCTTGACAACCAACAAAGATACCAAATTATGTAAAAATTTAAAAGCATTATTAAGGTGAGAATTCATTCGCACTCGCCAATTCTAGAACCGTATTCTCTCTAGTCTTTGTCGGCAGAGGGATTTTGTACAAATACCAACATTAAAATGAGACGCATCCACGTAGATAACTATTTTAGTGTAAAGCCACAGTAATTTCACAATTTTGTTTTATCTGAAAATTAAGCCATGGCTTCTATTGGTCAAATAACATGAAATAAAGTCAATTAATACACATTTGATCGAAGAAAACATACTTCAATGAATCTTGCTTTGAAAGATAGTCGAATTTAAAATGTATGAGGACCTCAATATTGGGTAACTGGTCAGTGAGAATTTGGACAGCATGATATTTTAGAGGCCGTGACATCTCGTAAAGGAATATGTCGTTTTGACCACATCGTCACGGTAACCATATACGAAATTATTTTTCAAGTTACTGTATCAAGATAAACTAAAAATGAACTCTTTAGAGACGATCCAGTATTCCAATGGCGAATTTCCCAATACAAGCCAAACGAATGTTTAATAAAAGAAACGTCTCGAAATTAAGAGACTTTGTAGTGAGTGTTTACATACACAACGCCGAGATCATTCAGTTGTATTGCTTAGCTAATTACCTGGTACACATCATGTACATATCCACTGGTAATCATTGCTTTACAATAATGTACTAGGCACTGCGCGCTTAGTAACAAATCAGTCCAAATAGTATCAGAATGATATGCCAATGCCAGCATAAACGAAATTTGTCATATCATGAATGCGTGTGTTTAGTACCAACTGACGACACATTTGCACAAGCCGGCGTAATACCTCAAAACCATCTATATACTGTGGTAATTAACTGAGGAAAATCAGCTCATCAGTAGAGAAATACGAGGCTGTGTGTACAGATGGAACACATAAATGATTGTTACAATATTATGTTCATAGAATGTGTGGCCATCAAGTAAAGATCAAACACAAATTTCAACGGGGTATTATAAAATAGTAAACTGCAGTCAATCGCCCCAACTGGCGAGTGTTAATCTGCCCAAGCCTCTATTAGAGCGCGTCGGCATTTGAAAACATAAACCTATCAAACCACAAATAATAAATGGTTCGGAAAATCTGAAATGCAACACTGACCTCCGGTAGAATTCCGCTAACTACAGTTTACAGGGCGTTCAGCTCCACACATTCTGTGCAACCGCGAACAATTACCTTATTCAGAACTTGTTAACTTCGTACAGACAGGCTATTAATTAGGTAATTAGAATTAAGAAGTAAATCGCATATGAAAATATCAAGTCCTTATCAAAATTTATATAAAACTTAGTTTAAAAACGCCATTTTCAACTGTAATATCCGGTACTTTATATGGTCATTTTGTAGAAAGCAAGGAATATAAAGGTAGATTAACTTCAAACATCATACAGTAACAAACAGGACGTGTAAAGCGTACTCGCTGAGGCAGGGACGCACGCGCGCGCACAAACACACACAAACAGGTCACAGGTTTATTTTCAAGTCATGTACAAACTTATAATGCTTATTTCGCTGAAGATAAAGAGTGGTGTATATGGCAGCCTAAGCTGGGCGCAATTGTTTTTCAGATTTTGCATTAAAAACACGTGGAAATCCACCTTTCTCGCTGTTTATGCTCCATGTTTAGCTCAAACAAGCATTTCGACGTACCCATTTTTAATAGAGATTTTTTCTAGCTCCAACAATTCCTGACATTGCAAGTCATCAGAACGCATTGCATATAATTTTTTGGGGATATTGGAACAATGCTGTTGTAACAAATGTACTGTTCCCTCCGTGGATCCTTTCGATAAATGTTCCATTTTTGACTGCCGCCTTCTTTTCTCAAGATCAATATGTCAACAAAAAGGTAGCGCGTTAGACTGAGGATTTTCTAGCTCGCAAGTAAACTGAATGTGATGGTCCACGTTGTTAAAATCGTTGAGCATGTCATTCCATTCGAAACCCTCATTTGTGAAAATAAAAGTGACGTCAACATACCTCATACATGTGTGGCAAGTGGTAGAATATTTAACACATAGACACCGGCATGATGAGATTTAATGGCGGATAGTTGCTCGCTCCAACTATTTTGTGTACTTTCGGCATATCGTAAATTCTGGCCGAGTGTGCGCCCACTGGTTTTTCTTGTCTGAGGCAGCGCATTATGTTATCTATTTCTTTAGAATTCGCATCGTCGATAATTTTTTGAATTGCTTCACACGCATTTTTAATCGCACGCCATATTAAACCCTCAGTAGTTTCCGATCCGTCTTTATTTACTCGGCATGGTTTAAAATTCTGTTATTCATTAAAACCATTGATTTACTGATTTATATAATCACTTATTATCATAAGAACAACATCTGAGCATTTTATGGCTTCATTAGATTAATTTCATTGTTGTGTCGCATTTCTTGGAGTCCTTCTATAGGCCCCCTCTTAATAAAATTGAACAGCTTGTGTCTCACATTAAAATGCTCATAGGCAACACGCAGTTCAGTTTAAAATAGGAAGCAAGATTAATCTTCTTGTAACATTCTTCATGTGACATCGTCATATAGACAATCAAATACGGCTTTTGTTTTTATCTCTTTCGTCTAGTCCGTATCGTTGACCAACTTACAGAATTTTGGCCCACGCGACAAGGCAGGTTTTTTGAAAGAGTGAATGTCGTATAGATAAAAATGTATACGCCAGGGTTCTCTGGACATGCGATTGAGGTTTCAATATTATCAAATAAACCCTTCTTTGTAGTTAATTATTTTCTCTGTCGACGGAAT
The DNA here is from genome assembly GCA_029291075.1 of Eudiplozoon nipponicum. Classification (NCBI taxonomy): domain Eukaryota; kingdom Metazoa; phylum Platyhelminthes; class Monogenea; order Mazocraeidea; family Diplozoidae; genus Eudiplozoon; species Eudiplozoon nipponicum. The sequence continues at coordinate 63,623 of JAQBSW010000140.1, forward strand.
TCATAACCAAGCGATTAACAGCACTGAGGAACACTACAAACTCGCGTGAGTGTAGAATACTGATAAGACGTTCCGACGTTCAGATATGGTTGTTCACATTGTCAAATAGCTCCTATTGCATATTTCGTCAATCGTCTAGGTATTTTACTGGCTAGTCGAGGATAAACGACAGAGTTTGCGAAATCTACGAGAAAATTGGTCACTTTTCGATGCACCACAATTAAAATATTTGCTTTCAGTGTCCTCATCATAACTATATTTAAGTGAAATGATATGACTGGTCTATCGAAATAGCAATGGCGTCCCACAGCATTTTAAGTGTATAAAATTTAATTCAGCCATTTTTATGCTTACGTCATTTAAAAGAATAAAGGAATATATAATAACGAAATATAAATTGATTATAAGCAGGTTTAAAAAAGCCATTTTCTATTCAGCAGAATTCAGTTAGTTAAATAAGCAATTCTATATTATGCAAATGGCACTAATAAATATAAATTCCAATCAAGTTTGCGGAATTGCAAAAATCACAATTCGAAAATATAACTAAATATCCTAATAGTATTTTAGAGATGCGCTAAGTTAGACGTACCTTTTTTTGTTTCGATTCAACAATTCAATAAATTTTTATTTGGTAGATAAGTATATCATATCATATCATATATATATATATATATATATATATATATATATATATATATATATATATATATATTGAATTGAAATTTAATGCCACGCCTTAGATTATATATATTTCGTCAGTGTAAATTAAATATTGCAAACGGTAGCAAAAGCAATTCATAAAGTATACCAATTTCGCCCTGACTGAAAACTTGTCAAGTCATTTCCAGAAGTTCCCGAGACCGTGGCACATTTCCTTCCTCCAGACATTGCCGCACAGTATAAAAAATTTCAGTAATGCGCAAACGTACGTTTAGATAAAATTTTCATTCAGGTGGCACTTATTTGGCATTTCATAAGACTTAAGATCAAATGTGCACCGGTTCTAGCCTCAGTCGCTGCAAATCTTTACAAGTACTCAACGAGTTTCCAATAATGGTGAAATTGATATTGATTAACTGTCTCATAACTGTACAACGTTTTTTCTATACTGAATATATATATATATATATATATATATATATATATAATGTCCATTTCCTTTTAATATTGCACAATATACGAAACATGTTGCACGGCAGGGATTAATTATCTGACTATTCTTATTCCCAACATGGACCGTAAATTGCATAGAATATTTCTGTATAAGGACGACAAAGCGTTTTATAAAAAAGCGGTTAATGTCCCGTTTATTTCGAGAATAATTAACAACATTTTTCAAATTTCACTTATATACATCTAGGATTTTCATGTGACATCTAGTCTGATTTTTAGTTTGACTTCTATTTCTTGTTGTGCAACTTCTTTCACTGTTAATGATGGCAGTGATGCAGCTTTTGCAGATGTTTTCTCATTCAGTCGTATGCAAATCCAACCGAATGTTTGCTGAGGCTGGTCTAATGGATGTTTGCCCTCACATGGATGCTAGTAAATTATTTTTTAGTTGTATGATTTGTGGCAAGTCAATTAAAATATCATGTTGGTGAAACTTTTGAATGTTTAGGCCGGGCGCTTGTTGTTCTGTATAAAGAGCTTTGTATATGTATAATAATGTTTCTGACATGGCTTTGTGTAGAACTGAGAAATTCGTCGAATTGGCTGGATGTCCAATTTCTCTGAATAAATCGTCCATTATCCACTTTGTTATTAAACGTGGTTTCTCTACCTAATAAAATATAAAATGCGTAATATTCGAAGGCAACAGACATCATTAAGATTATTTTTTGAAATTTGATTGCGGAGTGCCAGCTTCATATTTTCCAATGTCGCGTTTTGCGTTCGCGGTTTCTAGCTTTGCACAAATAGTTTCACAAAGATCCGATTGATCACAATTTCCATTTCCTTTTTGTCTTCGATCGGGCTGGGTTTGTAATTGTCCCAATGGAAATGCGGTTCTAAATTCTGGTAAGAATAAAATTCTTCAAATCTAGTTTATAATCAAACGTGATGTCAAAATGATTCATTAATCAATGCAGACGAAGTAACCAAAAACCAACGAATAAGCTTATAAGCCGTCTATTGCTTAATTCCATCGAGGACAACCGAACAAAACTGCAAGATGCTGAGAGAATTATTCAATCACTCGGTCATCAAGTCTGCACGAGAGCTAAGTCAATGCCTTTACAATGGAGATAGAAAATTTGATAAGAACAACAACTGACAAAGAAATTAAGCACCCCACAAAAGATCTGTACAAATTTCCTGCTCAAACAAAACTTCCTGCAAACACTGATGCCTTTATTCAAGATTATTCAAAAGTGATCTTGTCAAAACATCAGAAAAAATTACTAACCTAAGGAGCCAAATTCACAGAAGAAATTCGAAAAGCGAAACGTGTCGACAAATCCTGCAAGACTATACGCAATCAAAAAACTCATAAAACCCTAACAGACTCAGGAGCTCCACAGATGCGGCCCATTATTTTAATGAACGCAGCGCAACAAAAAACATATAAGTTTCTCTGTAAATTGCTTAAACCAACATTAAATGCCATCAACACGAACACCATCAAAGAATCTTTTCGAACTATATATATATATATATATATATATATATATATATATATATATATATATATATATAGTAAGTATGTATGTAATTAATTAATGGGTCAGGTGTTTATATCAAGACCACAACCTTGATTGTAATAATATATATATATATATATATATATATATATATAAAGATAATTATCTATAAATCTTAAAATCTCGTACAATGCGCGGTTTCAGTGATGTAGAGAATGTGTTACATGAATCTGAGGCAAATGTTCTCGTGTTAAAATCCAGACCGTAGCAACTTTGATTATTAATGATGAGTATATAATAAGGACGAAATAGGTCTAGCGGATGAAATACATTTATTACCTCATGCGCACTTTCTTTTATATTGACAACATATACAATAGAAAATCCTTTCCCCAAATGGTATAGAATTGATTTCATAATTAAAAGTAGGAGATAGCTAGTTATTGTTCTATGTCACAAGCGATACTCATAAGGTTTCACATGAAAAGTAGAATGGTTTAAACCATTTGTAATTGTGTGAGTAGTATCAAACGCCTGTTGAACCTGCATTTATTGTTCCATCCTCCTTTATCCGACTTGTCCTTAAATTCCGACATCAATAACAGAGTTCACGCAACTGTCAACAGTTCATCTAATTTATCCACTACTGCTTCCAAAGTGATCATTTCAGAGGTCGAGTCGTAAATGGGTAACAAACTTTAATCGGATTAAGAGGCCATAACAACAAAACATTGTCCGTCTAATCTTCATACAATTCGTGAAGTACTTAATTCAGATTCGTTAATAAGAACCTATATAATTATTAATATTAAATTCTTATTGGCTATTGTAGAATTGCTCTAAAGCATACTATGTTATAGCTTAGAGGCTTTAAATTCATACTTGGTGTCAACCATGTCTCGATGGCCGATCGTACATGGGCTAACGGGGCTATGGCGGTGGTGTCACCAGGGCGTGGTGGATTTCCGACCGGCAATCGGATCTCCTATAAAATACCACATGAACCCGACGACGGCACCATGACTCGGCGTGTGTTCCCCGCCACAAAAGGGTTCAACAGCCACAGGATTACATGGACTCCTGGACAGTACCCCGTACTTCCGAATGTCGAATGAGCTCTCAACAGCCACCGGCAACCATGCAACTTACTGCTGCCTTGCAGACTGAGCTTGGATGTGCAAAGGCTAGAGGTGCGTCCTCGATCAAAATGCCGAGTGGTGAGGAGACACCACTTGTACCAAATTCCCAAGAAACTCCATGAAATGTCATGGAGCCGGCTTATCCTCCAAAAGAAGTCAGCCGCAGTAAAGTAAAAAAGTAAAGTAAATGCAGATTTTAAATATCTAATTTTCAATGCTATTTAGACGCAAAATTTCCGCTGTACCAACTTGCTGCCATAACTATAATAACTACGAGAAATTTAATTAAAGAATAAAATGTAAAATGCCCCTTGCATAACTGCTTAAATACTACAGTGTATTAGTCTTTTAACCAATAAACTTATCTCTAGCCAACCAAAACTGCTTAATCATGAACTTAATAACTTGTAGTCAGCAGCGCTTTCTCCTAAAAATGATATCCAAAAAATTGATCAATACAGCACAAATGCTTCCAGAAGATAATACAACTACGTATTGTTTAGGTTCGCGAAGTGCCATCACCACAGGTAGACGCAGCATGTTTTGCACCAAAAGGAAAAATCTGCCAATGGTAATTACACGTCATGAGCCTGGAAACGAGGACGACACAAATTATTCCAGGTAATCTTGGGCAAATCGGTTTGACTACGATATAGCAATGGAGGTGGTGGCATTCGGGTATGAAACACAAGGAAATACTGCTTTTATACGGACCTAGTAATGAATAAGTTCAGTTATGGCCACAAGGATAAACCAAAGACAGCATGAACGGAAAGTATAATCTCATGCATATTCGTTTCGTGCTTACTGGCGACTCATCAGCAGGAGCCGGTATTACGCCCCTTACCCACCAAATATATGGATGGGGAATGTGGGATAATAGGACGGTACAATCACCTAGACAAATGTGAAAATCTGCATTAGTGTAGCTAACATCATATAAAGGCTCGACAATGCGACTTCAACACGAATTCACTCTATATAATACATATACCGAGTCTGTAAAGGATACTAACACTATGGCTATTGTGTTAGTAACCGATACAAACATTATAGTACCGAAAAGGTACATGGTACTAACACTGTGTTTTCGGAGTCGGTACATGGTACCAACGTGGATGAAACACAGTGTCCGAATATGAGAGTAAAAAGTTACTAAATCACCGAAAATCACATAAAGTTATCATCTTTATGGCAGATATAGGTTCCGCCAGGGTTTTCAGGAATAAATTGAAACGTAATGCTAAAACTGTTTAAAGCCTAATTAACAGAGATATAACTGATAAACCGCAAGGGAAAACAAAATAATTAATTAATTAAATGTTTGGTAATAATGAACTTCAATCTGCGTTTGGTACCTAAATTTTAGAACAAGCTACATTCTCATAGACGGATTATTTTCTAGTAAAATTTCATAAACCAGGAAATTAGCTTGAATTATTTTAAATTTTCAACAATTTGGTCATAAAAAGTTGAATTACCTTTTTACATTACGCAATGCTTAATTCATACTGACAAATGTATACAAAAATGGGATTGATGCTGAACTAATTTGTTACTAGGTTCGCAACACCTAATACATACTTGAACTCGTTCTTTTCACATGAAAATGGTTCTAAGTTGATCGATAATATGAAACTCAAAGCACAGGAGCAAAATAATTTTGCAGAATAAAATATTTTTTCCAGATAAATGCTCACTGATTGAAGGTAACAGAGTATTTAATCAATAAAGTCATACGAAAATCTTAATTGGAATTTGATGAAGCCTGAGTAAAACAAATTATAATTTACTTGATTTTTAAGGTTATGGAGATTCAAGCTCAAGCAGAAAATAGAGAATATATGCAACGAAATACAACACGAGACATGCATTAACGAAAACGCGAGTAATTTTGCAGCTTACTACCCAACTAAACGGGGAATATTAAATTTTAGAAACATCTGGAGTTCATCTATTTCCCTAAGATGATTTTAAATTGGTCTATTTAGAAGTAACCGTGTGACCGATCAATGTGAAATGAGGTGAAGATAAAATAGCATACAACTAAAGCCTATATAAGTAAACCTGATCTAGCTCGTCACTTAGTAGAGACTGACCACGCTATAAACTGTGAAAGATGCGATCGAAGTACTAGGTAAGATATGATCAAGTCAACATAATGAATAAAGAAAAGTTTCTAGATCAACCAATGAATACAGTTTAATCGAATAGAAAGAAGACATTGTTGTAAGAGTTAAAAATAAAATAAATAAATTAGTAAAATAATTAAACGATTTATATGTGCTTTTATATTTAGGAAAGTTGCAAGTTGCTATCATAATTGAAAGATTTTTTAAAATCGCGTAAACCGTTTCTAAAGATATTTCGGTTCTTCCTACTTTCTACAACAGTTTCACTCATCTAAAATATTTCACCAAAATGTAAATTATCTACCGCTCCTTAATTAGTTTAGTTTTACTAAGCGAATAACTGCGTCTTCAATTACTTAGTTTTGAAGAAATTTTACAAACTTATGTTTACATTTTAATTTTTATATTTCTCATTAAATCTACAATTTAAACATTTGGACTTCGTCCTTCAGTTCAGACATACTTATAGCTATAAAAAATTCCTTTGTCTTCAAAATTGTGGTTTCAATTTTCGACACAATTTGTCATTTAAAAAATAATTACTATCTATGCTTGATTTCATAAAATTTTCTACAATTGATTTAAATTTATTGACAGATTGAAAATGGGTAGTTGGAGCTTTAAGTCTAAATGGATGCTTTATAATCTCCACCTAAAGGAAAGGCTAAACAAGAAACTTTAGTTAGTATATAACTGAAAAATGTGTGTAGTGTGCGGCAGTGTGGCTCAGTGATTAGAACACCAGATTTCGAAGCAGACATGCTCAGTTTCAAACTCTATCCGCGGTAAATTCTGGACAGTGCATGATGAGTTCCCAATAATGACGAAACCGTTCTACAAGATGAATCGCCCTTCAACACTATACAATGTCTAGTTTATACAGGTAAGTGTATGTAAATAATGAGTCAGGTGTTTATATCAAGATCGCAACCTTGATTATAGTAATTTTTGTAAATTTGCATTTCATTACTATCCGTTCACTGTTCCATTCAATTAAATGCTTAAATGCTTTACTTCTTGCTAACATAGTGATTTAAAGGTTCCCACTTATTTTTTTTAATGCATTACCTCCATTCATATAAGAAATAATTTTCCATATATAACAGTTAAATACTGTTTGTTGCGGAGAACTAATATATATATGCAAGTATTACGCCTTTTAACCAATATATATTTCAGTGAGGAATGTGGGATAAAAGGATGGTACAATCTCCGAGACGAATGTGTAAACCTGCAATAGTGAAGCTAGCATCATATAGAGTCTCGAAAATGCGACTTCCACACTAACTCACTCTATATAATATATGCCGAATCTGTAAAGGATACTCACACTATGGCTATTGTGTCAGTAACCGATACAAATATTATAGTACCGAATAGATACATGGTACTAACACTATGGTTGCCGAGTGGGTACATGGTTCTAACATGATGGATATCAATGTATTCCATAGTTCACCAAAATTGAGTATTACGACTATTTCTGAATACCTGTTACTTCAGTTAATCCATACACTCTGGCCTTGATAGATATCAGCTATCACATTTCGCGGTAAGCATGACATCATTCAATTCAATATATAACAATTAAATACTGATTGTTGTGGAGAACTAATATATATGCAAGTATGTATTAGGTGTTGCGCTTATGCTGTCTTTGGTTTATCCTTCTGGTCACAACTGAACTAATTTGTTACAAGGTTCGCAACACCTAATACATACTTTCATATATATTATTACTCCGCAACAAACAGTATTAAACTGTTATATATTGAATTCAATGATGTCATGCTTACCGCAAAATGTGATGACTGTTATTGATCAAGGCCAGAGTGTATGGATTTACTGGAGTAACAGTTGTTCAGAAATAGTCGTAATACTCAATTTCGGTGAACTATAGCATACATTGATATCCACCACGTTGGTACCATGTACACACTCGGCAACCATAGTGTTAGTACCATGTACCTTTTCGGTACTATAATGTTGGTATCGGTTACTAACACAATAGCCATAGTGTTAGTATCCTTTACAGACTCTGTATATATATTATATAGTGTGAGTTAGCGTTGAAGTCGAATTGTCGTTGACTTCAGATTATGTTAGCTTCACTATTACAGGTTTACACATTCGTCTATGAGATTGTACCGTCCTATTGTTCCACATTTCTCATACAAATATATAGTGGTTAAAGGGCGTAATACCGGCTCCTACTGATGACTCGCCAGTAAGCACGAAACGAATGTACATGAGATTACACTTTCCGTTCATGCTGGCTTCGGTTTATCCTTCTTGTCAGTAAATAAGACTGATGGTAGATTGGCAAAGTTGCGTGGCTGGATCAATAAGGTTAGACTGACTTTTATCCATTGTTCACAAAACTGATTTAAAAATTTTTATCATCGCCAGTGCACAAATGATTGTTTAACTGTATAACTAATATGCGTGTGGCAAAAGCTGCAAACGTGTAGTTCATGACGGCATAGAAATTGCGCAGCCGACATTTTCAATCAAGTAAAATTTATGCGAGAGTAATTGAGGTGATAAATGCCTGTCTGATGATGACAATGCGTCAGTATATGTGACACTCTGTAGTTTTGCTATGAAAGGTGACTGGTTAAACAAAATTGGATTGGTGTTTATCTTGAGTTCGCAAATTTGATTTAAGAAAGTATAATTCTTGTTAGCATAAATTTTCGTAGTACCATATAATGATACTCTGGTAGTGGACAAATGAAACTGAATTCTACCTTTTTTGCATATTATTTCCTTTTCCCACACAGAAATGTTTCCTTACGTCCATCGCCTTACAGGGCGCAACCTGACTCAATAAAAATTCCATTTTTCCGCGTGTATTCTTTTCATGTCGAAAGTCACACACATGACTATCATCAGCTGATTCTCCATCATCATCGTTGTCGGCATTGTTTCCATAAACAACAATATTATTATCTAATCCTTCTTTGTCTCGTTCGCCTCCATTGTGCATCAATCGCTGTACATTTTGTCTCTGGATACTTTTCGACGCATTGAGTGTGTCATTTGTGACCAGCCGCCCATTACAGGAGGTTTCCTCCTTCGGAATGAAAGAAGGGCTAAGACGGTTCGCCGAAGCCCAAGTCCTCAACTGGTGGTTTTCTGCACTGTATAGTCGAGGACTTACTGGACTGGCCACGAAACCGGAAAAAATTTCGTTTTCAGACTCAAATGTGTTAGTGCACTTTCTCTCTTTTTCCTTGAAAATCACCTTAAACCGCTGTGACTTTCGGTGGATCGACATGTCCCCATTTTTCGGTAGCACCTCCACCTTAGCGTACTGCTTATTAGCTAGATGTTCACTACAATTTCGCTTTCCGCAGCACAAGATGAGTAAATATTCAATACAACAACCCAATTGTGCAAAGATGCAACACCTGTTTGTGAATAATTCTGTTTTCTTTTGCTTGTAGAGAGGTGGAACTAAAACCGTGCGACAGAGCCCATTTTCCAAAGACGTGATCGAAGAAGCTGTTGTCTTCTCTTCTCTTTCTGATAAGATACTTTCTTCTCTCCTTCCTTCCAATAATTTCTCATTGCTATTATTTTTATCGACCATCTTCTTTTTCGATCGCCAAATGCAGCCATCTTCAAGCACAAAATTGTTAAAAACATGACATCCCTTCGATGTCAGAAAATTGACATTACCAGTCTTATTATGCAGTAAAAGACGCATTCGTGATAAGTCAGGCACATGTGCTGGGGCAAAATCTTCACCTGGAAGCGAAGTGGAACTTTTGAATTTCAAATAAGTATTCATAGCGATCGGCTAATCCACCTCAAAGATGTAAAATGAAATTGCTTCGTTGCCGAAACATTAAGTATTCCAATTCAAACGAATGAAAGTCACTATTTATTGTGTGCAAAACTTTGTCTTTTGCATTTTCAGCAACTTAGCTGAGAATTTTGATAAAATAGAATTTTATCATGAAGTATGCGGTTTACTGTTCCACAAATAGACATTCACATTTGATTCAAAATCAATTTGAACTTATTAATAATAAACCAATTATAGTTATTTCAGCAGAAATAATACAAGAAAAAATGAAACAAATCCACCAATAATACAATAAAAAGACACATAGATAATTTTAACCAGTAAATAGTTAGACAAAATCTGCACATTTATGTCGAAATCTATCGTTGCCTAAGTCTGAGTGTTAACATGAGGGAAGAACATCTGTCTCCGATATTGAATTCAGCTAGGATTCTGGAAAGTAAACTGAATTTGAAAACGCAATACAAAAGCAATAACCTTAAAAAAATGATAGTGAATAAATATGCATAAATACCGGCACTAAAGTTCAACTTCAGTAACTACATACATTTACAAGACTATTTCTGACGAACAGTATTTCTTCTCTACTCGAAGCTTATATTTCATATAAAAACGATCATTTTACAAAATTCAGATAAAGCTGTACATTTAATTCATTATTTACATGGATAATATTATTATCATGGCTTAAAAAAGCGAACTATATTGTAAAAAGTTATAAAGTAATGCCATATTATCATTATTATTTGAATCAAGGTTGCGACCATGATATTAACATCACTACCATCATATATACGCTTTGCAGTATAGAATAAGAAATCAATTAATCAGATGCACAACTCCATTAACAAATCGTTGCTTACGATTTTCGTTTTTAAGTGAAACAAACAGCAAAAAACATCCTGTGTGGCTTAAGCAGTCATTGTTTGAATTGAAGTATATGTAGGCGGATCTGAGGATAACCACAAAAATAGATGATCATAATACGTTTCAGGAGAATTTGAAAGGCGGCGGAAAGGAGATAACCCTGGCTATAAACAAGAAGAACAGTTGGCTTGATCAAACAATGCCGCTCAGTTTTTAAAATTGAAATGTCTTGCCAATAGGCTAATCATGCAGATTCCAGCAAGCGAAAATGATGCTAGTTTTATAATTACATCGATTTCCGAACCGAGCTACAGTTTACTAATTGAATAAATTTGTACCTCTTTGCGTGGGAAAATCGAAATATTTTAAAATAAAGAACAGGACTCGAGCACCTCTACTTTCAGCCTAATGTTTTGAGTGGTGCTCAATATGACCGACAGAGCCTAGCGAGTGGGCAACGCGACGAATACCAACTGACTAAGAAAACGAGACAACAGTGTGTTTGTGTCCCAAACTTGGGAGCAAGTATGAGCATTTAACGATCCGACGGGCCACATATTATACCTGGAAATGTACAATATTGCATAAATAAACACACAACAAAAATAGAAATATCTTGCAAAAAAAATGAAATCTGAAGATAGACATTCAATCGCAATAGATCAGAAATATTGAATATTTGCCATAAAAAGGAATAATTATCACGAGAATTAATTAGATAAAGTTTGACGACACAATGTTATCAAAAACATTAAACATCGACATATGCAAAAGTTAGGCTCATTTGGAATAGACAAAACGCATCTAGGATATAAATCGATAAAATAAATTTGGACGACTAGATAGAAAATAGGCAAAGAAATTAGAAATAAGAACTTGTTTAGATAAATTAAAATATGGAAAAACAAATAAATAAACAGAAAGATAACTTTAAATAAACATACATAGACAAATAGATAGAAAGTTAAATAGAATAATAAAAAATATAGATAAATGGCTTTAGTTATATATATATATATATATATATATATATATATATATATATATATAGATGGATAGATAGGTAGTTAGGTAGATAAACAGGCGGGTATGGAAGTATTTATGAAGATAGCTAGTTATTATATTGATAAGATATATGCAAATGCTTGAATTCGTAAATAAATTTAACTATAATTGCACAATTTGTTCATTTTTAAAGTTTCTTTAATCTTTTAACGATATCTTTGTACTTCCTTCTGCCAAATCTTTCTCTCCCTCTCTCTCTCTCTATATTTCGAGCCAAATGATGATTTCGTTTCAAATACGTGGAAATATGCATGCGCATGCAAACCAGACACGAAAAAATTTAGTTTTCCATGCTGTCACCAATGCGATCGATTAAGCAGAAGAGAAACTAATGCGTTATCATGTTCAATTTTGTTTGGAACAGCTTAGAGTCACGTGAATTTCTTCCAGAAACTTTAGCCTACAAATGATTGGCTTGATCTTTGGTCGAAGTAGTTGGTTTTGGATATATGCGAACTCGATTTTCTATATTTCTAACGAACCGTTCCTGAAATTAATTTTTAAAACAAGCACGATAAGGAAATTTTTGTTTAAGAACTATTTTATGAGCTAATGAAGTATTAAAATTTGCTCAGAGTTCAGTTTGTTTTCATACGGTTATCTTAAGCCAAACGCGGTGTAAAACCGCAAAATTATATGGCTTATAAACGTGTGACGATAGCCGCAAAATGTTACGTTTTTTTCTAATTACAAATCTTGCATCCGAATTTTTCTGACAAGTGCAATGTATACGAGACTACTAGGAATGACAGCCGTAAATTTTTTCCTCAGACCTCATATATACGTTGTGGTTTGATTCTCGTTAGTCAATTTTTCTTCGTGTTTTTCTAGTGACAATTGAAGATAAAAACGCGTCATTACGTACGAATGACGGGAAATTTTCTAAATAAAATGGAATCGGTGTTTACATCAAGTTTGCGAACTAGATATAATAAAATTTCCCCTGGTTTGAGTACACTTCTTGACAATTAAAAACTAGCAGATTCTACGGAAAAAGGAAACCGATGATTGGACTGACACCAATACGATATAGGTCTTGCAAAATCAATCTTTGATTAGCGTGATTGAAGAGAAGGAGAAAGTGAATGAATTATGTCAATTTCGCGACTAAAATAGCCATATCCCAAGTATCTGTATAAATTAAATACCTGAATTTGGCTTATTTTGGAAAAGGCAGCTTCTATTCATGAACCCTATTAAAAAGGACAGTCTAATATGCTAGAAGCTGTACAAAGTTGAGTTTACTGTCATTACTTCTCACGTTATAGATTTGTTCGCAGATAAACTCGTCTTATTTTCAAAAAATTTAAAAAAATTATAAGTTATTATCAAGTTAACTACAAGAAATCCATCAGATTAGTTTGCTTTTCGAAAATAACTGTCCATAAATGCAGAGATTGGATGATAAAGATGAGCAATTAGTGTTCGGTTTTGAAAATACTCTTGAGTTACCCTGAATAAAGTTTTATAAATTAATTTAGCAATGATGCAAATCTATTTCTGAAATGGATTCAATCCTATTTTTGCTAGTCATTCACATAAAAATGTTTTTCATTACCTGATATTACCTGAGAATAGTCACATTTTTGACATTTAAATAACAGAAAAAATCCTCTAGTCTGTTAATTAAGTAGGGGCACTGAAGTTATTGTCTAATATTTTGGTATATGGTAGAAATTATACAAATATTTCATAACATTATTGACAAAATGTTTGTTGTATCGTTATTTTTTTAGTGATTTTTAACAAAAATATAATTATACAAATATTTCATAACAGTATTGACAAAATGTCTGTTGTATCGTTATTTTTTATTAATTTTTACCAAAAATATAATTATCTTATTTAACTTCTATTCTACATTGATCTGGGACATAAATTCAATGACAATTTCTTGCATGAAACGATTAAAGTCGCATAGACATAAATTCAACTAGGCAATTGATGTAATACAAATGTAACATTAATAGGAATGTAAATATTAAAAAAAATTAGTTTGTATAGTGTAAGGATTTTGATCCGTTCTAAACACCAACGAGTGTTGATATAAGTGACCGTTTAAAGTACTCATTTCCTTCTTTCAAATGGAAACTCTCAATGGAATCTGACTCAAACACTGTTCTGTTTATGTATACTTGGGTTTACCATGAATGCAAAATGTGTCTACAATTGGAATTCTACCTTATTTAGACACATGTGCCACAATATAGATTCCGCTTTTGACAAAGTACGCGCTAATCTGGCGAGTGTAGAATAAGACTTGTGCTGCATTAACATCGATAACAAAACAAAGCGAAAAAATGTGATAGACTAACGCAAGGTTTCTTCAATTAAAAAGACAAATAATTCCAACGCACTTTCCTTTTAGGAGGCTATTGCGTTAAAATGCATTGTTCAGAACTGTGCAAACGAATTACGCAGACGATTTTTGATCACCATGCCCAATCATGCATCGATCTAGTGCCTTCAATTAGACCATTAAATCGGTTTATAAAAATGAGCAAAAGCGACCGTCACCAAAAAATAATGTTATTGTTAAATTTAAAACTTGGAATACGAGTTTGCGTTGTGAAAGCCAAATGTTAAATGTGCGATTTAGTGTATCATAATTGTCAATAGACAAAGGAACTGTGACACGACGTCTTAAATGGCTAATGCTGCATAGGTGAGCAATTACTGTGTTCGTCTACGAAAAGCTGAAGAGTTTATAAAAGCAAATCTTCCACGTCTGCCACTTTCTTTAGCAGAAACTGCCGTCGTCAGAGTAAAAGGTATCAAAGCACATTTAAATGGTTATCTGACATTCCGGATGAACAGCGAATTCTTCGAAAATATTTTCAAGCTGCTGACACATAAAACAAAACAAGTTACTTTCGTTAGGTCAAAGTGTTCTCTTAAATGCGAAACGGTCCGATCATAACAATTTCGCTTCTAATTTATAGAAGAAGCGACTGGCCGCTTTTCAAGACGAGGTTTTTGCTTATTGAGACAAAAGGTCTAATTCTGACAATGAAAATACAACAAGAATTGCATCAAGTAGCCTGTTTCACGCTTCACAAGATGTTACTTCCATTCGATCAAGTCAGAACCAAATGTTACAATTTCACTGGCCATCAGGCGACACAAGAAAACTAACCCCAAAGGGGAAAAACATTGACAAAAAAATGTATTGTCTAAGCTCGGCTCGATTCTGGACAGGTTGCATATAAATTCTACTAAAGATATTAAGGCCTGAATATAGAAAAAGCCAAATGTCTTAAGACCAATGAATAAATCACAAAAACTGTGTACAGACAAACGCAATTAAAAGTGCTTCAATTAACAAATATACGTCTACAAAAAATGTGAATCACATACAGGTGTTGAGGCCAACAACTGCATACATTTTTCAATATGATTGCTTTTGTTGAAAAACAACAAGAACAAGAACAAGAACAAGAACAACAAGAACAACAACAACAACAACACAACAAACAACAACAACAACAATAATAATAATAATAATAATAAAAAATAATATCTAAACTTAGGGGAGGAATATAGGTATACATATATATATATATATGTATATATACATACATGTGTGTGTGTGTGTGTGTGTGTGTGTTTGTGTATGAGAGTTACTGACTAATAATATATAGAGGATTCAATTAATGCGACATGGAAAATGAGAAACGCAACATAAATGCCGTCAATCACACACACGTATAAATGAGTAGGGCAGTCGAGCTGCTTGATAATCAATAAAACTATAACATGCAAGTTATATTAATAGAAAACATACGTCAGGTTTAAATAGAGTTGTTAATAAAAGCGCGTTAGCGTCTACAAAATTTGAAGATCTATTCCAATTTGTTACAAATCTGTGATAGGCAACGGTTGATACTATCATCCAATTCAATGCTTAGATTCCATGTAAAACCATAATGATGCACTCAAGTTTCACTTTTTTATACATCCATATTTATTAAGAAGGCCATAGTCGAAGTGGTTCACAGGATAAAAATTCACTTTCCGTTTGTTATTTGTCAAATGGAGCATGATTTGTGAAGTCGTTTCACTTTCTAATAGCAACCAACAATGATTTGGAGAAAAAGCGGCATTTGACTAGGGCTATAAAATTCTCTTTAAAGTCACTCAAATTTTCTTGGCTTAAAAACTGATATATGTAACAAATTATTGTCCAAAAAGGTCAGAATTCAACTTCCGAAATGTTTGTTATACAAATATCCGAAATTCAAATAATCACAGCAATACAACCACTGACAAGCGAGAGGTAATTATGCGATCCGGATAAAAGAAACGAATTTAAATATTATTCAGTCTTAAACACATGTGTATGCAGGTAGAATAAATCTTGCATAATGTATACCCAATTAGTGTCACGAAATGTCATGATGCCATAATTCCGTTCATTTACTTTCTCCAGTACACACTCACACACTGCAACTATGGTGGTTTCAAAAATACACAACTAGTTTAGTGATTCATTGTCATAGGTCAAACGTACAGACGGGAATTGGTCTTCAAGTTAATTTGCGTTCAAATTTTCATGTCACAATATAATGAATTGTTAATAAGATGAAATATTTCAGCGATTACATGTGGCGAATGAGCTAACATTCACAAATTCAAAACCGCATGTTAAGCGCGCGTGTTTGCCAGCTGAGGGAAATAAATTTGGAATTTATTAATGAGAGTTAAAAATTATAAACAGAGTAGTAAAGACAGGTTATTAGTCTGTATTTTTTTCACTCGTGTGTATGTGTGTGAATGTATATGCATTTCAAATAACAGGTATACTGTGGCGTAGACGAATAACGTAACAAATAAAAACGAACGCTGTTCACACTGTTGCGAGGATCATTAAGATTTAACACACACATACACACAAACATATCAATCCCATTAAGATAAAGCAGACATTACATTAAATGTAAGTGCATTAAATACGGACACATTATAACCATACACGTACGCACGTTTGAGAAGAGAAAAATAAAATAGGACAAAATAAATAAAATGAGAGAGAGCAAGACAGATAGAGAGACAAAGTGACAGAGAACCAGACTACGAGGCTAAACATCAGTCACAAATAGCAGAATAATAAACCAATTTTGATTGGCAGTTTATAAATAAACTAAGTCAGTCCACCTAAACCGGTCATTGACACGCTCTTTTGATATCGTGTAGAATAGTGGCTTCATTTTTCTAGAATATTCGTTTCGCGTTGCGTAATGCCTTTATCTATTACGGTAATGCATTTTAAAATGATTTTTTAATAAAAAGAAATTTAATCGAAACAACCATAAATCATTTGTAGATTCACTATTATAATTTCAAGCTATGCCTTGTTCATACTACAAATATTAAAATAATTTAAGATAAGCACCATAATTCACTTATAAATTCGCTTCGCGTTTTCTGGAGACTCATCAGTGGGAGCCGATATTACGCTCTATACGCAATACATACTTGGTCACGTACTGTTGGATAATTGGACGGTAGAATCTCCTATACGATAATTTATTCGAACAGTAATGGAGGTAACTTCATATAAAATCTTCGACAATGCGATGATATAGTATATATATATGGATATATATATATATATATATATAGCTATATACGCGTATATATATATATGCGGATATATATATATATACCAATCATGTAAAGGATACCAACACAACGGTTGTTGAGTCCGTACCTGATAATACAACTGTGGTTTCCAAGTCGTCACAAGGTACTAACAAAATGAATTTCAAAACTTGGCAATATTAACCAAAATTGAGAATTACAACTACGTTTGAACACCCGTTACTCCAGCAAGTCTATATGCTGTCCTTTAGCTCATGCCGACTTTGGTTTATCCTTCAAGTTCTATTTAAACTAATTTGTTGCTAGATCCGCGATAACTTATACAGAATTGCATATATATTAGTTCACCGCATCAAACAATAATTAAAACTACCATATCCATCTTCTACGTTGAACGTCCTAACTGCAAGAAATTATTACTGCATAGAATGGCCGATAAAATAGAATATTGACTTACTTGAAACTGAGACAATAATTGAGCAAGTTAATAATCGGCAGTGAATGGAAGTTGTGCAGTCGAAATTTCTTTTTTGTACAATTCATGTGATACTATTGGGAGTGAGAGTCGCGCTTCTGATTGTCTATAAAGCATATGTAAATATATACATTTTTGTTTTGAAATTAATTTAGTTTCGCGTCGTGCACCGATGGAAACCGTGGCAGATCGAAACTCGTGATTAATGAAATATTTAATATAACAGTTAAATACTGTTTTATTGCGGAGACCTAATATATATGCAAGTATGTATTAGGTGTTGCGAATCTAGTAACAAATTAGTTCAGTTGTGACCAGTAGGATAAACCAAAGGCAGCATGTACGGAAAGTATTATATCATGCAAATTCGTTTCGTGCTTACTAGCGACTCATCAGTAGCAGCCGGTATTACGCCGTCCTATTATCCCACAGTCTTGAACAAAATATATAGTGGTTAAATGGCGTAATATCGGCTCCTAAGGATGAGTCGCCAGTTAGCACGAGACGAATGTGCATGAGATTATACTTTCCGTTCATGCTGCCTTTGATTTATCCTTCTGGTTCTAACTGAACTAATTTGTTACTAGGTTCGCAACACCTAATACATACTTAAATATTTAATATGTTGAGAAACTGGTTAAAACTAGGGTTGGTGTTTATCTCAAGAATCTTAACTTGATTTAAACATTGGTACAAACAGGTCATTTGATAACAACGCCAACTGAGTAAATGAAGCAGTTATTTGTTGAACTTACAGTTCAAAAACACATATTTTCGAAGAAAATAAATTTACTAGAACACGAAATTGCCGTTATCGGTCAGGTTGTCATTTGAAGTTCGAACTGCTTGTGCTAATAGAAAGGGTAGCACACAGTCTGATATCAAATATCTTGAATCACAAGGCCGCCGTAATGAAGTTCGTTGCTGTCATTTCTCATATTTGACCTATTTGAGCCTGAAAGTCAACTCGGCAACTGTTAAAAGCAATCGTTCATTAATAAAGTGGCATTCGAAGGTTTTCGTTGGAAGATAATCGACATTTAAAAGTATCTTGAATAATACATCTTAATTTGAGTTACTTGTAATTACGTTTTAATTATTGTGTAACTGGAAAGGACTACGTTCGTAAGAGACTGAACGATACGTCAAAATAGACATGAACAAAGTGTATAATCTCATTTACACTTGTATTTCGTGCTTACTGGTGACTCATCTGTAGGAGCTGGTACTCTGTCTTATACCCACTACATGTGGTGAAGAAATGCGGATTAGATGGATTTTGTAAACTCCTATATGTATTTTTATTCAAGCAGTAATAGAGTAAACCGCATTTTTTCATCAATAAGACTTTAATGACATATATGAATCATACCTGAAAAGGGTACCAACATCATAATTTTGGTCCGCGTTAGTGCTAGACTTCATATATTATTTTATGAATTTTCGATTTGTTTCTCAGCATAATCATTAGGTAATTTTTAAAAAGTTCAATGGCATAACAATTTACAGTGCATTGAACAGGGAGTCCGCAATCGGAGTTGTCTTTAGAGTAGAATTTCGCGTAGTTGTTTGACTCTTACTCGTGTACAGCATGGTATCAGGCTTTGTTAAGTTTAGACAATACAATTTAACAATAATTGATTGCGCGGGTAGTGGTAACAATTCTTTGAATCAAGTTTGCAAGCTTGAAGTAAACACCAATCCCATTGTATTTAACCAGTCGGCGGACAACAGAGCAAAACTACCACCAGTCGCAACGCACTGACAAGTTTAGTTTTGATAGGCATGTAGCAAAGACGATAGTCAATTACAAGGACAATTTCATTTGAGAAAATTGAGGCAACCATACACACACCAATACATTTTCATCTCTTTATAGAATATAAAATACTCGTATATAAGTCATAAATACATACATAAAGGCCTTGAGGACAAAGGGCTTTAGAAAAATTTCCTAATTCTTGACTGGATAAAACGAGCTACTCAACTGGTGCCCTCGATAGCGACCGACAGCAGATGGAAGTTCAGAGTTCGCACGCTAACAAGAATTTTACTAAAAAATAAGGCAACACCGACATCAGTTGACTTCTCTTCTGGATGTTGTCAGAATCCAGGATTAAAATTAACGGTAAATTCGTCTGGCAAAGCAAAGAGATATTTTTCATAATACTTTCCGCTTTCAATGTATACCTACTTGCAGAAATTTGCACATGCATGCATAAATAAAAGAATTTGTAAAAACATATATACACATGAACATAATTAGATAAACATAAACATATACAAGAACGTTTGCATATCCACATACATCAAAATATTCACTCATTCATACACGTGTACATGCCAAAATACATAAATGCACACATGCATTCAAGCATATATAGCAAAATCCATGCACATATAAAACAATGGAAAAACGCATGCAAACGTACAAACATACATACATAAATAATAACATACGTATGGCATAAAAATATACGCGCATGGCAATATATGCAAGGCCCTACATTGTGTATGTACAAGCATACAATATACAAAAATTCACACGTACCTACATTTAAACAAACACACATACATGCATGCATTCATAAATAAATACGTAAATGCACACATACTAACATGCATATATACATTCAGAAAAGCATGCATGTATACATATATACAATATACTAACATGCATATATGTAGTCTCAACAACATGCAAGCTTATAAACAAACAAAAGCATGTTCATACATTGATACATACAAATGTGCATGTATACATGAAAAATAAATATATGGATACATACATATGCATACATATACATACATAGAGACATATAAGACACATTGATAAACTCATAAAAACACAGTTAAGACGTAAAATCTTTTAATCACAAGTGGGGTGAAAATAATACCGTCCTTAATCGATTGCACACCAAATAGACATGGGTAACACATTTATAAGCTACAGCTTTCAGCCAACAGTCACGTGATTATATCTTACAACTAACTTAGTTTGGTCATATATTTTATGTTAATGAAGTATATGTATTAACTTACACATAGTCTGTTAGTTAAAAATCATTTCCGGTGTTTGGTGTTGCATCTTAATAATATTATTACTCATATCATGTTACGCCGTCCAGATAATCCATATGTATTCTAGAGAAAGTTGAGTCTCTTCCAAGACAGTATTACACAACATTATGGAAAAGGTATAGAAAAAATTACGAGGCTAGGTAGCTGAAATAAGGACATGAGTCGAAAGCAGAGGCTAAAGAGAGAGATAGATAGACAGAGCAAGTTAGAAAGTGAAAGATAGAGAAAGAGTGAGAACAATGTTTAAAGGTAAAAGAATAAAAACAACTGATCGATTGATTGTAAAACGAGCTAAATCAACTGGAATTACATAAAGCCATAATAGAAATTAATAGAGCATATGTAACAATATAGCAGTGCAATCTATCAGTTTGAATGGTCGTCATCCAGTGAAAAGTAATTTAGTACGCACATTTTGTAATTTCATGAAAAAAGAAAGATCGCACTTTGCCAAGAATAAGAAGAGTGCATTTTTCTGCGTAAAAAATCTATTTACAAGCATCTTTTTCCAACAAACTATCCATTTCTTGTGCAAGTTCATCACTAATAACCGAGCTCGATCCCCAATACCTACAAGTCACCTAAAAATTCTCATAAACGTGCACTTAGGATGTTCAGTTCATGTTTAATTGCCAATAATTTATGCATCGATTGAATGGCGACAGACTGTCCATTAGTGAGTCTACTAGCTAATGTTTGCATGTTCCATCTAGGAACATGAAAAATATAACTGCCAATAGAACAATATTGCCATAAATATCTGAGGTATGTCGACAAAACTTTCTTAATCATTAATCAATTTGTAGAAAGGAATGGAATGCTTAAAGATTGCAATAGCATGGACTATAATAACTAATTTTCTTGAGAGAACGAAAACCTTTATTCAAATGCGCAGTCTTTCCTTGATGTATTGATATTTGGATATAAAGTCTAAAATCCAACAATATTCAAAATGCAGACATGGATTGGGCAGTGCACCCACAATCAAAGTGCAATCCGAATTACATAAAAATAAAGTTTGACACGTAATACATCCTGCATAATAAAACAAATATGTTCGAAAGAAATCCAATATAAAGCGTTGGAGGTGATAAAAACAACTTTACTAGCAAACGGATTCCCCAAAAGATTAGTTGAAGCAAATGTGAAGATAAAAACACAACGAAAAAGCAAGGACGCGGAGCACAGTCCAAGGGCGGTAGATGATAATTTATCATTCAATGTGGACGCATTATCTGAAATATTTACTCGCAGAAATAAAAAGGTAGCGAATACGCAAGTTTTTAATGCCAAAATTATTTTGTTAAATTATATACAACGCATCTTAAGCGGAAATGCAATTTTAATTCAACAGTTTCATAAAGCTTATTTATACACATATAAAAGCGATTCAATGCGTCGATTAGAACGAATCGATTGATTGCTAAAGGAGCGAATCTGAGCTATTTCTGCAATAGAAAAACAAATTCTAAAAATAAAAGTCATATCCAAAACCAGGCGGATTTCATGTTTTCGCCCAAAGCAATACTCAAAAATTAGACGCATATTTCGGTAGCAATTAGTTGCAAAAAAATTGTTCAATAGTTAAATATACAATAGGAATTTGTACATAGATTACATACAAACTGGTGAACTGTTTATGTGTGTGCTTCCATGCATTTGGGCTTCACACTTCCTATTAGCACGCAGTTAATTCAACTTAATTAAAGTTGTCTTTATAAATCTACAATATAAAACACCACATAGGGCAGTCGAGTTGAGATCTGGCGAAAATAAACTGGCCTGTTTTAACTATGTTGTGTGAGCATACTTTAAGCGATCATTGAACACATTGGTAGTGATAAGAATCATTTAACTCAAGTTAACGGACTTCGGGTATGCTTCATTCCAATTTTACATAATCCTTGGCACAACATGGTAAAATTGCATTGCGTCACACGCACTGATGCGCTTCGAATTTTCATGGTTATCATCTGAGTACGACAGCAAATTGACGGACGAGAATCAAACCACAATATACGTAAAATAGAAGTATGCAACTGGCGGTGGCGTGTCTGTTAAGCGACTGGTCAATAAATGGGATTGGTGTTTATCACAAGTCAAAAAACTTTGTTTTAATAACTTCCGTCTATCTCGCGCAATCACTTATTGCTTGAATAAAAAGCGTTTAGAGTTTTGTCGATGCTACAAATTTTATCGTCACAAACATCTACAACAGGGAATAGATTATTTAGCTTCTACTCCTGTTTGCAGCCGCTGTCTGGTAGACAGCGGCTGCAAACAACTCGTAACGCAACAAGAGAACAAGGTAAATTTTATCGTCGTCACAGCATTGAAACAATGTAGTTAACATGTCGAGACAGCTGAGAGCAAAAATCGCATACATGATTTTAAAAACAATTTGCTCTTACATTGTAAATTTTTTTATCATTCGTTTCGGATGTTGATCAAACAGGGAAAAAATATAGTTAATCTAAAAGTTAGTTTCTTTTCTATGTGATGAGAGAGGTGAAATTAGGATTGATATTTACTTCTAAGCCACGATAGTCAGATAATAAGCGAATATTTTCTCGAGTCCACCGCAAAAACTGGCACAATTGAAAAATTCAAACCGATGTTTCAAATGTTGTTTATTTCATAGAGTTAGGCCAAAAAGATAAACAGTTTTCGCGAGACAACTAGGATTCGGATCGGCATAAACGCACCACAGTTTGATCCTCAATATTCAGTTTGCCGTAGTTCTCTGATCATGATCGTGGAAGGCTAAAATGCATCAGTAAGTGCGAAGGCCGAAACGTCTGCTATGTTGTGCGAATGGTTAAATAAAATTGGAATTGGTGTTTATCTTAAGCTCGCAATCGTAATTTAGAAAAGGTTATCGGGGAATAGCGGCTAAATCGATGGGATCCTTGTTCAAAAATAATCAAATCAGTTGACGCTCCAGGCAATTCCACTAACGACTATCGTCAAAGTTCTTGTAAACATACACGATTCTGAAGGTCAGAGTCAGAAAAGTTAGGTAGCCATACTACACCCTGACAACGGAGGCAAGATTTTCACTATTCCGCGCCTACTGAACTTCCTGCTACTACTGATTTCTCCAATACGTCTTTTAAAATGCCTGGATTGGTCAGAAAAATATTCATCTTCACTTTTCGAAATCTAGTTTCTAGAAACTGAGATACATATTAAGTGATTTACAAATAAAAACCAGAAAAATTACAACTTCAATGTTGAATAATGTTTACTATATGTACCTCTAATATTGCAACAGGCATATTCGTAGATTAGAGTCTTCCATATAGTAGACGAGATTTGAGTCTAAGGCTAAACAACCAAACAAAATAAAACTTAGCTCTGAAATACTCGGTAATCAAAGAAGGCAGCAACGAGTCCGCTTTGTTTATCATGGAATATTTGCTCCGGTGCAAAGAGCATAGCCTTGCGATTTACTTTCCTTAAATCAAGTTTGCGAGATTGAAATAAACACCAATCCCATTGTATGTTACCAGTCGTCAGATGACATAGCAAAACTACTGACAATCGCAACGCACTGACGTGTTCCTAACTTCCATGATCATCATCAGAGTACGACGGCAAACTGACTATCGAGAATCAAACCGCATTGAATATATATGGAAATCAAATTTAGATATGCGGCTCTCACCTCTAGCAGTCTCGCATACATTGAACTTGACTGGAAATGTCGGCTGCACAATTTCTATGCAGTCACGAACATTAACTGTTTGTAGCTTTCGCCACATATACATATAGGTAATACAATTTAATAATAATTGATTGCGCGGGTGGTGGTAACAATTCTTTAAATCAAGTTTGCGAGCTTGAAGTAAACACCAATCCCATTGTATTTAACCAGTCGTCGAACAACATAACAAAACTACCGCCAGCCACAACACACTGACGCGTTTCGACCTTCCATGATCATCATCAGAGTACGACGGCAAACTGACTATCGAGGATCAAACCGCATTGAATATATATGGAAATCAAATTTAGATATGCGGCTCTCACCTCTAGCAGTCTCGCATACATTGAACTTGACTGGAAATGTCAGCTGCACAATTTCTATGCAGCCACGAACATTACCTGTTTCAGCTTTCGCCATATATATATATATATATATACATATATATATATATATATATATATATATATATATATATATAAAGCAATACAATTAAACAATAATTGCTTGCGCGGGTGGTTTGTTTGCACGCCCTAGACCATTGTGCGTAACCACGTAATCGATGCCAGCCATTAGCAAATTCAACTAATTTTTCAGCATTTTTGTCAATAGTATAATCAATTTAATAATAAAGTAAGGCTCAAGATAATGCAACCGTGACAACTGGCCGGACATTTACCCGGCTACGAGCCAACCGCTTGATCAAGCATTCACATTCACGCAATTTACTGGAACCGTTGTGTAAATTCAACATAAATTGTGAACATATTTTAGAAGATTACCAGTTATCAAAGAGAACCAAGTTTCACAAATAAATACAGACATTTTACTATGGAATAATTTAATCCGGAACGACATGACTTCTCGTAAAACATCTTATATACGAACGGCTGTATAAAATGGACCGAAGACCATTTAATACTAACGGAAAGTCTGAGCACAGCTTGCACACCTTGCACGAACTTTTGCTTTGTGTTTTCAAAAGAAATTAAGCAGTTCAGCGAGTAAATGAAAGGAAGATATCCATATATTTGTGATCAGCGATTTGAGTTGAACTAAAATCTTTCAATCCGTCATTATTTAGCAGACTCGCCCTTGCTGTCCGCTTTCTATTCTGGAGTTTAAGTTCCTGCACTTGTTTGTGCAGTTCGTCTATTCTAGCAAATACATCGTATATCCAAATTTTCATAATAAATACCAATTTAAAGTTGATTTGCAACACTATATTAAAGAATTAGATAGCAAAATTACTGAAAATTAAAAATGTGTTAAGTAATCATTGAATGAATTACTTCGTAGCAAAATTGATCATTGGTCAACGAAAGCTGAATTCCTATTGGACTATTCTATCGCTAATCTACAATGTCTATAGAAATGCACATAATGCTATTTCTAAGACGCTTTAAATTAATACCTTAATAATGTATAATATTTAATTGTTTAATTACTTATTTAATTAAAAAATAATCAGTTAATTGACTAGCGGCCATTAAAAACAAAATTTATAGTTCTGGCAGCACTTTTAAAAGTATAATTACACCTAATATTGTTTAATTTAATTAATAAATCAAATATAATCGATGTATCGTTTGGAATTAATAAAGCACGATAGTCAATGCGATGTCTAGTTACCCTGCTAAAACTATAAACACGCCTACGATGCTATGTATAAATTATCAATTTAATTAAAATAATAGTCAATGAGATGAAACATTGATTTTAATTGGAGAACGTAAAATATAGATTAGCATTAACTTACCCAACAATTTCATCACTAACAGAGTTGATTCCCGACAAAGTCGTAGACGAAATCGTCTCCAATTTATCACAGATAACCTCATTATTGGTATCTTGTTTTAGTGTGGAAAGCACTGCGTCCTTAAAGTTATGATCAGTTAACTCGGGTATTGCATCGTTTGTATTATTGTCCATCTGGATTGATCCAGTCTGCTCATGAGTTAAAACATGTCTGGACTTGTTAGCATAGGGGTCTTCTTGGCCAGTCACTAGAGATTGAGAATCCATTGCGCCTAGTTCCTGACGTGAATCTGTGCTGTACAAGAATGATTTGGAATATTGTAACACTTCATCTGGGAACAGGCAATCAGAATCACTTTTTAAGTTTTGAAGTTCAGGCACAGAGTTTTCAAATTTTAGTATTTTATTAACAACCTCTTCTTTGCCCACCTCATTTTTTACCGATGTTTCTTCAATTTTCTCTATATTCTCATTTGAATTTCCTTTCTTTTTATTAGACCTAAGCGGATCCTTTGTACAGGGGATTCTCGTTGAACTCAATGTATTGTGTTCACTCGAATAGGAAGTTCCTTGATGCCCATCCACATTCGTCAAATGGAGGTTATCTTCTTCTTTTCCTCCGCGAATTCGCTTTATTCCTTTTTTCACGCCGTTTACCTGTTTTGTCCTTTCGAGTTCGCTTGGCGCTTTGTAGACTTCCACTGGTTCAATTCTGACTTCTTGGTTAGCATGTTCCTGCCTTCGTTCGTCATCGAGATAGCATTGGGCACTTGCGATGGAATCAATTGACTGATTTTTTTCTTGGCTCGACAGCCAACTAGATTCCCGTTTATTGACAAATATATTATTGTATCTCTCGCAATTGTACATAAACCCTATTCCAGTATGGACCCGATTCTGCAGGTCATCGAATGCTTCATCTGTAGAGTTGTCATTGACAACATTGAAAGGTTTCTGCCGATTCTGACCGGCCGATGTTGTATTAATGTGAATATAAAGCGGAGTGTTTGAATCTTTTCCATTGGCTGAATTGGAACTTGAGAACGAAGAAGATGATGCCGTTTCAGAAGTACTAGCTTTACTCGACACATTAATTTCCCATTCGTTTCGCAGTTCGTTACTTCGAACAATCTGTTCCTGTTTGTCAGCCCTATCTCTCGTTGAGTTCCCGTGTTCCAGTGGAAACGAACGTAACCATAAAACGTCGTTAGGATTCACAATACTATCTTGCCTGCCAGAATAAGCTTTCTTTTCTGCCTGGAAATTCTGTGGGATAGGCCCAGTCACGTGTGTTAGTAAACGGTCCCCGCTGGTGGTCTCATTATGCGATACAATGTTGATGTCTTGTTTTGAATTTGGCATATCGGGAAGAGGTATTTTTATGTCGTTAATGGTGTTCATTATCTCCGAATCTGATTGTGCATTTTTGTTTAGTTCATCGCCATATTGGAATTGGTGAAAACAGTTGGTATTGAGTTTGTTACTGGAACACGATGAAACATTGTAGGAAGCGCCAAATTCGGCCGCAGATAAAAGTTCATGCTTGGCATGTATCTGTGTGTTATTAGCATCGATTAGATTCTCTGTCTTATTTAATTGATATTTTGGTGAGGTAGGTGATGTCTGAGTTGGCAGAACTGCCGATGCATCGTGCAGTTTCGGTACTGTTTCTAATAAAGTTATGAATGTTGCAGCGGAAGAGTCATCACGGAGCTGATTCATCCAAATATTAAATTCATCGACATTCAACACTGAATTTTGAATAATGGAACCGCTTGCAGAAACCTATTAAGAGAAAGCAGTAGGACAGTGGTGTATAAGATATTTAGCAAAGGACAAGGAAACAATTTTTTAAAATTTGATTGCGGAGTGCCAGCTTCATATTTTCCAATGCCGCGTTTTGCATACGCACGGACAGTTTCACAAAGATCCGATTGATCACAATTTCCAATTTCGTTTTGTCTTCGCTCGGACTGAGTTTGCATTCATCCCAATGGAAATGCGGTTCTATCACATCTTTGTTTCCACACACACACACACTATATATATATATATATATATATATATATATATATATATATATATATAGGTTAGTTGTTGGGTGAGGGCATTCATGTACGCGAGACATATACATATATTGAGTTTAGATATTGAGACAAATTCTATGTTTATAACCAGTGTTGAGTTTAAGAAAATATATATAAAAAGAACGGTTTTGGAACAAGGTTACCACATTTGCTTAAATCTACTATTGTGAGTATTGTGCTATGGATATAAGTTGACAAATTGGCGTGAAGATGGAAAGGGGATTCACTTTCCGAAACGTCGCCAGTAAAAAAAGATGTGATAGAACCGCATTTCCATTGGGGACGAATACAAACTCAGCCCGATCGAAGACAGAACGAAATTGTAAATTGTGATCAGTCGGATCTTTGTGAAACTGTCCGTGCAAGGCTACTTCCCGCGTACGCAAAACGCGGCATTGGAAAATTAAAAATACATGTTTAAAAGTTTGTAAAGAAATTCAATAAACGCTTTTTGAAAGGACTGGGCATTACGAATTTTGTACCTTGTAACAAATTAGGTAAAATAGTACCAGACGAACAAAAATTTTAATCTCATGTACACATGAATTTCGTGCTGACGGCTTCAATACGCATTCATAAATATTATCGTACCATTCACCAGTTCCACACTTCTTGACGAAATATATAGCGAGTATAGGGCGTAGTACTAGCTCTTACTGTTAAGTCGCCAGTAAGCGCGAAACGCAAGTGTACATGAGATTATACCTTTTGTTCATATTGACTTTGATATATCATTCGGAATCAATTTGAACTAATTTTCTATTAGGTATAGAATAACGAATACACAAATGTACACATATTAGTTCCCACAACAAAGAATATGTAATTATTATACTCGAAAGTACGTTACTTCATGGAAAAAATAATCATTTGCCAATAGAAGGCTAAATTCCTATTGGACTATTTACTCCAATCAACATTCTCTCTACACGAGCACATAATGCTATTAACTAGGAGAGCACATAACATTAGCACAGAATTAATTAAACACAAAAGCAAGTAGCAGAGGAATCCATGCAGTTAGCCTTTGTTAATTAAAATGATAGAAATATTATTGAATAGCTTTGTTGATGAAATCAACATCATCAGTTTATTCTATAAATCTAGAATCATTCGTACAACCTAGCCAGAGGCGAAACAAACAATGGTATCATTTAATTGTGCTCGCAAGGACAACAGAAAATTTGGAAATACTGACAAGATTCAGCCATAGGACCTAATGAATAGCCTTGCATGTAGTTTACTTGCATAGAACGCAAAGAAGCGGTGATTACTTTGGTTATGGTAGAAAGCGTGCCAGACGCTGAGTTATAGTTTCTGCTGTTGAAGCATTGGCCGTTCTTGAATTTCATTCAATTAAATAAACAATATTAGTGGCATAAATGGTTTGAAAACTCAGTGTAACACATGAAACAATTTCTAATTGCCACTATAAAATGCATTAAATCAGCGTTAAGTTAAAAGGTCTCACATCCGCATAATCTTGAATTCCTAGTTATTTGAAAGGCTGTAAACGACCGCTAGGTTTCCCATTCTTTGTGGGGAGATAGAAAATGAAATCAAACAAAATTTTGATAGTTTTCTTCCTAATTAAGTAAGATTACTTCCTAATATTTAGGACAATAGCGAACCAAAATCAAACCCACGACCATTTATGATCAGTATTCGTGTTTTAAGTATGCTGAGCCAAGTAATTCACCTACGACGAGGTGAATTAAGTAGAGCTAGCACAAACGAAATCCGTAATTCCACGTAAGCACGAGTTTTGTGCTTCCTAATTACTTACCTGTAGGTGCTAAAATTACTTCTTCATGCCGATATATAATAAGATAAGTAAAGTGGTTATAGAACGATGGAATCTTCGAGACGAATGCGAGATACAGAAAAAAGCCAGAAAAATGAGATAAAGCGCGCAATATTGCAACGTCCAATAATACAAACTATATACATACCTAATTATTTTTTAAATTGTTTTGTCGGAGTGCCAGCTTCATATATTCCAATGCCGCGTTTTGCGTACGCGAGTAGTAGCTTTGCACGGACAGTTTCACAAAGATCCGATTGATCACAATTTCCAATTTTGCTTTGTCTTTGATCATGCTGAGTTTGTATTCGTCCCAATGGAAATGCGGTTCTATCACATCTTTGTTTACTGGCTACGTTTCGGAAGTAGAATCCCACTTCCATCTTCAGGCCAATTAGTCTCCTTATATCCACAGCACAATACTCACAATAGCAGATTTAAGCAAATGTGGTAACCTCGTTTCAAAACCATTCTATTTATATTTTTTATACTCAACACTAGTTTTAAACATAGAATTTGTCCGATAAACTAAACTCAATATATAACTATTTGTAATTAGCAGACCAATCCTTACCTCAGCTATCTCAAACTCCCGGTATACATAATCTCATCTCGTGTGCAGAATGTTGTAGGGGAGAGAAAGTATCGAATCTTTTTTTATTTGTTATAACTGTATTGCTACCATGTCATTCACTCTCCTTCCATCTAAGTAACTTGCTGCTCCATATTTGAACTAATTTGTTACTATGTGCGCAATACCTCATACACCATTGTATACATTAGAGTTTCCGGCTTTAAATAAAATACAGTATTTGACAGTCAAGGTTTTTGGTTTTATCAGTTTTGAATTTTTGATTACCATGACCTAGTAGAAATACAGCTATAACAAATAAAAAAATGTTCGATACTTTCTCTCTCCCCTACAATATTCTGCACACGAGATGAGATTATGTATACCGGGAATTCGAGAAAGCTGAGGTAAGGATTGGTCTGCTCCATAGGATATTATCGATTAACGATCAAATCGAATTCTTATATTTACAGTATTCGTTAGTAAGAAGAAAGAGCAATATTATTAATCCAGAGCGTATATATTTTGCTTTAGATACTCCGTTCTGGAGATGGCCGCCATTTATAATCAAGCTCAATTATACGGTCTCCTTCGAACGTAAAGAGAAACATGGATAGCGATGCTGGTTGCCTAATATCGAAGTATAATTCCTGCTATCATGCACAAAGTTCGTTGCAAGCTTCTTTTTGACATTCAACGTTGAAGTTGAATTATCTTGACTTGAATACTGCGTGGTGCCAGAATTGGCTAGAGTCGACTGTGCAGGAGAATCTAATCTTTGATATACACGATTAGGTCTAAGTTCAGACATATCATGCATAACGCATATCTTTTCTTTCATTATCAAGATGTTTTAAAAATGCGGTTTGATCAATACAAGCAATCCCATCAATTTATGCTCTTGGTTCTAACTGGTGCTCTAACCACTGAGCTATCCTGCGGCAGGATAGCTCAGTGGTTAGAGCACCAGATTCCGAAGCAGACGTGCCCAGGTTCGTATCCTGTCCGCGGCAAATTCTGGCCAGTACTTGATGAGTTCCCAATAAGGACGAAACCGGTCTACTGGATGAATTGCCTTTTCTACACTATACAATTCTTAGTTTATACTGACATATGTAAGTAATTAATGGGTCAGGTGTTTATATCAAGACCGCAACCTTGATTATAATAATTGTTATCACCACCCGCGCAACCAATGTTCGTTTAAAACTACCGCCAGTCGCACTATTATAGTTTAAAAATTTGCATGTATGCACATTTATATATAAATTGATCGTACGTAAATGCAACAGATCAACAGAACTCAACAACAATTGCCATAGAAATTGATTAGAAATGGCCTAACATCGTCTGAAGAAGCAGCCATTTCGGAGAATTTAGTTCAAACGAGCACACAGCCACTTTTTAAAAAAATATCAGTTCTACACAAAGCAAAATCGTTAAAATTATTTTACATAAACGGAGACATTAATATTAAGCAACAAACAGCCGGATTAAACATTTAAGTTCCACAAACATGATACTTTAGTTAAAGGGCCACGATTCACAGGAACCCACAAAAAGTTTCTAGTTTCCAGAAAAATCTGACCACTTTTGGACCGTCATCAATAAGCATTCTACCAAATTGGCAAAGAACTGAAAAAAAGCTGCGTAAACTGCATCATTATCAACTTTATTTGAAATTGCACAGAAAAACAAACGATTAACAATGTAACCTGTACAATCTACGCTGTTACAGGGGGACAAAATAGAACTCCAAAACAATGCGACATGAAAGAAAACATATGAAGTAGAATCGCCCACGACATAGCCAAAAAATCAAGAGCCCGGTGAAAACTCCTTCCACCAGTACAGTGCAAAACAGATCTCAAACATCACTTTGTTATAATCCAAGTATCACCCCTACATGTACACTAGACTGCGAAATAAATGTGACTTGGTTCGAATTCCGTCCGCATAAAATCCTGTAGAGTACTTAATGAATTTCTACTAAAGGCGAAACCAGTATAATGGATGAATTTTCTTTGCTACTTGTTATAATTTTTGGTTTACACTAACACCATGTATAATTAAATCCTGTTATTAGAACTCAAATCAATATAACTTACTCAAGTGGCATGCTTTCTGTTGTATAATGACACCAGGGAAGGCTTGTTAGAACTTTAGGTATTAAGATATTCCAAATAAGGTCCAACTGAGAGATAAACTATCCAGAAACCTCAGTTGGTAATAACTTCAAATTTCGTGTAGTACACGGTACGGTTGCCGATATGGACAGTCTCAGACTCCGAAACAAATTTGTGTCGTTTCGAGTCCTGTCGATGGAAAATTCTGAACCATGAATGAAGTGTTCGCCATGCGGATGGAACCGGTGTACTGGATACCATTTCTTTGATATTTGATGTGATGTTTAGTTTATAGTGACAACATATATGTGCAAATGTTGCTACTAGACTTCAATTCATTATATATATATATATATATATATATATATATATATATATATATATATATGTGTGTGTGTGTGTGTGTGTGTGTTTGTGCATAATGTAAAGTTCTACTATAAAATTTCAATTCAATATATGTATATTCCTATAGCTTGGAGTCCAAAATGAGTAAAAATAGACAAATTTGAATGGTTATTAATTCTGATTAGCATACTTGTATGTATCATATTATCCTGCTTTAGAACTACAGTTGCCCAAGGAAAAATTACGTTTGTTGTACAATGACAGACAAAGGATAGCTAGTTCGAATTTTAGTTCGCAAGAGATGCAAAATTCGCTTTAACTTAAGGATAAGCTAACTACAAACATAACTTGGTATATGAGCGAAAAACGTGTATAGTGTGTGTCAAGAATGGAGTAGTTGTATGAGTGCAAAATTCAGAGGGAAATGTGCAGCCCAGTTGTAGCAAATTCTGGAAAGTGCTTGGCGAGTTACAAATGTAAACGAAAACGGCCTAACCTTATAAATAGGCTTTGCTACTTTAAGCAATGTTTAGTTTATACTAACAACATATAAATGAACATCAAGTCATAAAAATTCAATTGAATTTCACTTCTCTAGGTGGCATAGTGACTGATCTATAATAAAAGATCGCAGCTGACAAATTGAATTTTTAGATATTAAGCGATAACAGAAGAAAAGATTAACACAAAAATACAAAATAGTATATAATCGACAATGCGACTTCTAAGCAAACTCGCTATATATGAGATAAACCGAGCATGGAAAGTTTATTCCATTAATACTAAAATACACATTCGTATTGGAGACTGTACCATCCATTTGTTCCAATTTCTTGACCAAATATATAGTTTGTATAGGACGTAGTACCGGCTCCTATTGAGAAGCCGCCAAGAAGCACGAAACGCAAGAGCACATGCGATCATAACTTTCGTTCATGATGACTTTTGTATGTCGGTTTCATCCTATTTGAACCAATTTGTTACTAGGTACGCAACACTTAATACAAAATTGCGTATATATTAGTTTCCCCCAGAAATGAATCAATAACTTCTATACACCATTTAATTCACGTTTTTTGTTCATTCAGATCATATGGTCAGCTACTTAGCTGTTTCACATGGCTTCGCTAAGCTAAAGACTTTCCTCAATCCAAACAATCACTATTTATTATGTCATTTTGGCATACGTTTAATCTTTCCACACATTCTCACCTTCCGGTATCACTGCTCGCTAAAACTAAATGCTAATAAAATTAAATTATAATCAAGAATAGACAGATTATCGCGATGCACTTTTGGTTCGTGCAGCGTGCTAGTTGGATCACGTTGCGAAAAACCTGATCCAGGTTGCTTGGCGCCTTCAACAGACAAATGGGTGGGATTAGAGATTCTAGAGCAACTGGAATCAAGACTGTGTTTTGACCCGGCGAGATCAGCAGAAATCTGTATGTTCGACTTTATTGGGCGTTCTACACATTGTTTATCTCTGCGCCCTTGCACAGCCTCCTGTTGACGGACAGATAAACGGCCAAGCCACTGCTCGTCTCTCAGATTTCTACGGCTTCGTGCCGAAGCGATGAGCCTAATTCTTCTTTGTAGATGTTGATCATCTTCGCCAAGTCGAGAACTTCGACGGTCTGGGTGTTTCGCATGTCGATCCACCTTCTGGATATTGTATTACATAGATAAAAATAATAATATCAATAAACATGATAATAATAATAATAATAGCAAATATATTAATAAAAATAAAAAGAATTTTAAAAAAATAATAAATTTTGTAAATACTAAAAAAACAATAAATAATAATTTTAATAATAATAATAATAATAATAATAATAATAATAATAATAATAATATTAATGTAGACTGAAGAATAACTTTCAAATTAAAACTTAACGTTATTAAAAAACAGATTTAGAAAACAGAACTTAAAAAGCCGCATTCTTTTCGACAGACCTTAACTCCACTGGAACATGCTGTGCTTTTTATAAGTAATTTCGAAAAGCTAAATATTGTAACTCAAAGTAACCGTTAAAACAATATAAAACAAAAGGGAAGCAAAAATACATACACCGACGCACAAAAACAAACACGAAAAATTTCACCGGTTTAAATTCAATTAACGTTTAAGTTTCATTTGTTTTTTTAATGCGAAGATAATCGGTTTAAACTGGCACTATCCACAGTACGCAATCCATTTTCATTACTGAAAACGCGAATCCAAAAGCATCATAGACCAAATGCAGTACCTAAAAATGGGTGATATTTCCGTAATAACCGCAATCATTAATTATAAATCCTTTAGTCAACTACAATTTAATTTTTTTTCAAATTTCATACCCTTACTTCTTAGACATGTTCTATCTGTCCAGTAATATTATTCATAAAATAGTAGCAACCCCTAAAATTATACTATTTATTAACAAATGCAACTCATCATAACTGACTTGTATCCCAAACGTCGTATCAGCTGAGTCATACAGCGAATAGAGTGAATTATGTTGCTCATCATTATTAGGAGACAAATGCGTTGAAAAAGGGATTTCAAAGCAATTGGAGTCGAGAATACTTGTAAACGACAAAGGTTTTGTCTGTCTGCGCTCTAAGTCAACTAGCTCAGAGGTAACCCGACTATTCGACTTTATTTGGCGTTCCACTGATCGGGCATCCGTGCTCATTTGTTCAAGCTCATGGTGATGGCACGCCAAACGGCCTGACCTCTGCTCATGTTTTTTATTTTTACGGCTTCGTGCCACAGCGATTAACTTGAGTCTTCTTTGTAGATGTTGGTCATCTTCGCCAAATCGAGAACTGGCATTATCTCGGGGATTTACATGTAGATCCGCGTTCCGGACGTTGTCTTGCATAGATGTTAGGCAATCAGTGAATACTGGCGTAGATTGAAGCTTGGAGGTAAACTTAGTTGGGACGATTATTGGCTCTGAAACTGTAGTATTTTCAAATTTTTCTTCATCATTTGAAAGTTTTGCCTGGTGATCCGCATTCCTGATGATGTCTTGCATAGATGTTTGACAAGTTGCGAATACTGCTGTAGATTGAAGATTGGGCGTCAACTTAATTGGTTCGATCACTGGCTCCGAAACTGTACTGTATTCAAATTTTTTTTTATCAGTTGGATAGCAATCGGAAACCCAGAATTGATCAGGTTTAGTGACCAAACCACCACGCGTGCACAGCAATGGCTCACCTTCCGAAGATATGTTTGGCTTATATTCAGTTTTATATAGAAATAATAATAAAAATGAACGCAAAATTGCTATATTTATAATAATAATAATAATAATAATAATTATTATTATTATTATTATTATTATTATTATTATTATTATTATTATTATTATTATTATTATTATTATTATTATTATTATTATTATTATTATTATTATTATTATTATAGACACATACATGGGAAGGACAAAACATGTGCAGATATACCAAAATTAAAAGTTGATTGCTTTCACAAACCAAGCATTAATGTTATGATTACAGCCATTTCTATGCATTAATCATTTAAAATGGAAATTATCTTTATAAAAACAGGCTTATATGACACTACTTAAAAAAGCGATGGAAATATCACCTTCCTTATATAATAAATATGGAAAAGCAGAGAGAACAAATTAAGCTAACATACATCAAATATAAGGTAAACAAGATAAAATAATACATACGGTGGCACAATCACAAAATCAAAGCACTAGTTCATAATAGATTCATGTACAAATTTATTTATTTATTTTACTACAGAGAAGTAATATTGCAACGGATTTCTTAAGCGATATGCAACTCCCTGACAGCTGTTGCATTAAAAAATATCTAAATCCACTTGGCTTTTAATGACATTTATAAAAATACAAAGTTAGTCAAATGCAGAAAAGTAATTTCTTTTTAAACAATAATTGATTGCGCGAGTGGTGATAAATATTCTTTAAATCAAGTTTGCGAGCTTGAAGTAAACACCAATCCCATTGTATTTAACCAGTCGTCGAACAACATAACAAAACTACCGCCAGTCGCAACGCACTGACGCGTTTCGACCTTCCATGATCATCATCAGAGAACGACGGCAAACTGACTAGCGAGGATCAAACCGCATTGCATATATATGGATAGCAAATCTTAGATATGCGGCTCTCACCTCTAGTAGTCTTGCATACATTGTACGTGACTGGAAATGTCGGCTGCACAATTTCTATGCAGTCACGAAAATTAGCTGTTTGTAGCTTTCGCCACACACATGTATATAGACAATACAATTAAACAATAATTGATTGCGCAGGTGGTGGTAACAAGTTTGCGAGCTTGAAGTAAACACCAATCCCATTGTATTTAATCAGTCGTCAAACAACATAACCAAACTACCGCCAGTCGCAACGCACTGACGCGTTTCCACCCTCCATGATCATGACTAGAGGGTCTTATATATATATATATATATATATATATATATATATATATATATATATATATATATAAACAACTCGATTGCTTTGGCAAGATTTAATTCTTCATAAATATATAATGAGTATTGTTCTTATAACCAAAAATTTTAAATAAAAATAGGGCAAATTCATTTACCTGACCATGGTTCCGTCCAAATTGTGTAACTAAAACTGTAGGAGAAAGAGAAGTGAGACTAGATCGAAACTAAATGATTTGTTGTAGAGCCGTAGAGTTCATTCAAATAACATGCTCATTGTCATCACTTATTCTTATATATTTAACAGGTTTGAGTAATCGTTACTTCATTTGTATATTCGTTTGTCTTACTTTAATAATACTTTTGAAATAAAAAGCCCCGTTATAGCAATATAATTAATTGAAGAAGTATTACTGACTTAAACCATTATTCAAGGAATAATTTCTACATGGATATACATTTCTTTACGAAAACATTGATAGTGCAGGTAATTGCGAAAAATATTTATTCAATATCAGTTTGAGGACTCTCAATATACGCACATCCAATTTTGCTAACCAGTCGCACCACAAAAAATCTGCTGTCGGTCACACGTGCTGATGCATTTCGATCTTCCATGTTCATCATCAGAGCACGTGGGTAAACAGACAAATAATGATGAAGCCGCAATGCATATATAGAGTTTGGAAGAATATATATATATATATATATATATATATATATATATATATATATATATATATATATATATATATATATGGATCTCATTTACAGTAGTATCGTACAAATTGTACTTGCTGACTAAATAAATTAAATTTGTGAATATTTCACGTATACATAATTGATCGACCAATTCAACATATCTGGATGGCCTGATTTTTGACAATACGATAGCGTTATTTAGAAAAATAGTATTTCGTGACGGTTTTTCAGTGTTCAAACATTCCTAAGCAAACTAGCAGCATGATTTCAAAATAACTTCAACAAAACCAAAAGATCAATGCGCAGTATGTGTAGCTCTGTAGACACATGCATTTCGTACTCTCCTTTTACTTATGAGTATAAGCCGCCACCAAGAGAAATAATCACGACACCATCAAATAAACAATTGGAGATGATATTGCACTTAAGAAAGATAATGATACCATAAAGTATAATATGTAAAGATTCAATATTAGACAAAGTAAGAGCATAAAGGCAGACAAGAAATCCACCTCAGAGTGTTTCCTAGATAATTTACATATGAGCAAATATTTTAGGAAAATAAATTGATGAAATAAACCAGAATATTAAAAGTGTCTTCATGATAGCAACGGATAACTCTTGAGCATCGGATATTTTCATGCTAAGGACACCTGTAGGATAGAAAAGAGCACATTAGTCTTTCAGGTAAAAAATTCTTTAGACGTAGACGGATAAAAATAGAAATGTGGAAAATATAGACAACATATTTTACTCGCCATGAGATTCGAAATAACTTACTTAAATTAGTCTTGAAAATCAATCGGGTGAGAAGCCAGACAAGTAATCCGACAAGTAAAATGGAATATCACAAAAACCAAAGACTATCAAGTAAAAAATAAAAAAAGTCGTTTTCTACAAATGAAGATAGAGAAATTCCGCATCTCAAAGAAAATCGACTTTAATGATATTAATCTTGATATAAATATTAATCTCATTGTTATTAACCAATCGCGCAAAATAGAAAAACTACAGTCAACCACTCGTACTGAGGCGTTTCGACATTTCATTATCATCATCAGAGTAGAAAGGGAAAGTGACTGGATTCTTATATAAGCATTTCGGTTTGATTTTCACGTCAGTTTTCCATCGTGCTCTAATGATGGCCATGGAAGTTCGAAACCCGTCAGTAAGTGTGACTGATGGCAGTTTTGCTATGCTATCGGACTGGATAAAAACGATGGGATTTGTGTTTATATCAAGCTCACAAACTTTATTTAAAGAATTTTTTCATCACCCGCGCAATCAATGATTGTTTAATTTCATGTTATTAATTACCCGGCACTTTTTCCGAAAGAAGGTCTTTATATTCACTGTCTACATTTTTACTTCAGATATTTCGGATTCCTGTTTCGGAAGCTTATTCAACGGAAAGTTCATCCCGCCAAGAATTTAGCAATATCAAATCAAGCACAAAATTTTGATTGAACTGTTTCATTTACCTCTAAACCTTATCCTATATTTGCTTAAAAGAATGAAAAATTTTTAAACTCGATTAATCAAAAGTGCCTGATCTGCGTTTTGACTAGCACTGACAGAATTCCAGTTATTTCGGCTGGCTTTGACGGCCACAGTTTCAGTAGAGTCATCATCATAAGTTTAAAAAAAACAAACTAATTAAGCAAGCGCGATATTTCCTCTAGCCTGACTGACCTTGTACTAGATAGTTGCGTGTCGCTTGTGCATGTGTAATACGTCCATATCTGTTATGTTCATCCAATTAAGTGAAACTAGAGTGGCTGAATATGAATTTATCATTTACAAGCGTTATTTCACTAGGTGAGAGTATTTGTGTGCATCTGACTGCCCGTGCACACTCATTAGATTGAAATTATATTGATTTATTATCACCTACTGGCGATTCACTAGAAAAGCGTACGCCACGCCTTTGTATGTGCTTTGGTTGCTTATGGCTGAGAAGGAATCAGTTACGAATAATTCAATGTACGTGTGCGTTCTGTCAAGTGAAACTAAAGTGATTTTAAGAAGTTAGACGGCATGCGAACTTCAAAGTGGACACTTTAGTTCCAATATTATTCGATTATGCATACACAGGCGGAAGAAAATGAAGGGAAAATGAGGAAACACTGTTATTCTGCTCTCCTGAACGTCATGTGACGATAATCATCAAGGCGCCTGATCATCAGATATACTTATATTCAACAAACTCTTAATTCAATGCACCATCACCATGATCATCATCACCATCATCACCATCATCATCATCATCATCATCATCATCATCATCATCATCATCATCATCATCATCATCATCATCATCATCATCATCATCATCATCGTCATTATCATCATCATCATCGTCATTATCATCATCATCATCGTCATTATCATCATCATTATCATCATCATCATCATCATTGTCATAATAATAATAATCATCATCATCATCATAGTCATCACCATAAACATTACTACTGTCATCATCATTCTCATCCTTATAATAATAATCCTTCTAATCATCACCATTGACATCCAAGTCGTCATCATCATCATCCTGGCCCAAGTCATCATCATTATCATCATCGTCATTATTCTCATCCTCATCATCACCATCGGCATCCTCTTCGTCATCATCTGTTTCGTCCTCATTTTAATCGTAATAGTGATCATCAATAGCATGGTCAACATCATAACCATACTCAACTTTTTAATCATAACCATACTCATTATCATCGTCGACAGCCTTCTCATCCACATTCTAATCGATATGGTCAACATCGTTATCGTTTTCTACATGATCGTCATCATCCTCATCATTAGCACCCAAATCAACGTCGACCATCTCATACTTATAATAATAACCATCCTCGCATTCACTGTTGGCATCTCGACCATCTCATGCTGATCATCATCACCATCTGCAACAGCATCACCATTATCACCATTGTTGACTTCACTTGTACTGGTTGGGTCGTTTATGCGGATTCCCTCAGAATTTATTATAAGTGTGTCGTCCAACCGAGACTTAATTATCCATAACTCCGCAGTCAAAGTGTTCATTCGTGCAGACAATACTCTTACTAAGTTTTCCAATCCGTCAGAAGCCATTGTTCAACTCAACACAAATGCTTTATTTTTAATCAATTATTTATAGGAGTTTTCTCGTATAAAGCGCGTCCATTTAGTAAAACAAAATAAAAATATTTATTATTTTATATTCACTTCTGCGGCTCGAAGGCTGCTTCCATCATTGTGCTGACTGCTTCATCTTAATTCGTGCACTTCTTCGAGGACTTTCTGTTGTATTCACTTCAGCCCTAGATAGGACAATTGAAGCGTTCTCGGCCTCAAAGGTGGCTATTGCTACAATTATTCTCATCCTAATAATCATAATTTTCCTGATTATCACCGTCGGCATCCACCGCATCATTATCACCATCATCATCATCATTCTGATATTCATAATCATGCTCATTCTCATCTTCATCATTATCACAATAAACATCATCCTTCTCGTCCTTATAATCATAATTGTCTTCATCATCCCCATCGGCATCCTCATCAACATCCTCCTCCTCATCATTCTAGTCTTTATCAACATTATCGAGGTGAACATTATCAGCATTATTATACTCGTGATCCCCATCATTAAAATCGTTACCGACCTCATCCATAGCATCATCACGAGCTTAACTGTCTTTATCATCGTCATAATCATTATTGTCTTTGCCGTTATCATAATTATAATCATTATCATCATAAAAGTAATCATCAATATAAATATACAAATAATCCTTTGCGAAATCCGCTGCCGCATAGAAACAAATTTGTAAATCTTGTCAAAGAGGCAAGACTAGTGATTAAAGAAAGGGTCAATCTAGCCTACATGTAAAAACATATTCACACAAGACACTGAAACGAGGCCCACATAGGCCAAGTCACGTAAACTGCAATAAAAGACGGCGTTGGTAATACAGCCTTCATGGACTTTTGCATAACTCGAAAACACCAAGCAGACATTTTTACAAATATAAAACGTCAATTAAGAAGGCGATTACTATACTATAAATTTGCAACAAAATCACGACACAGGCAATGTATCCTACCATGAGCTTTGATGATTGCTCTGACCCCACTCCCATACTGAAATATCATCTAATTCTATACTACAAACATGGTTGCGGTTGAACTCAATTTCTAAACACATGCTAATTCAACGGAAGCCTAATATTCTAACTCTGTACTATAGTGATAATTCCATTTATCTGGTAAGCCTGTCACCAAATTATGAACAATGTAAGATTAATGTATCTCACGACAGGTATTTGTTTAGGCAGTTTATGTCATTTCACATCGTCAACAAGAATATTAATTAATTACTTCAGAGTGATAGTATCGATGCCATATACACACATTCAGTTTGACGAGTGAAGAGTAAAAATGAATGTTTTTCAATTTAATGATAATTAGATTGGCGTACACGTGTAATTTATTATGTATAATTGAATTCTAAACGGGAATAGACTCATACACGCATACGAATCGCACGCCCATCTAATGAA
Organism: Eudiplozoon nipponicum; assembly: GCA_029291075.1. Classification (NCBI taxonomy): domain Eukaryota; kingdom Metazoa; phylum Platyhelminthes; class Monogenea; order Mazocraeidea; family Diplozoidae; genus Eudiplozoon; species Eudiplozoon nipponicum. Next base: position 106,550 of record JAQBSW010000140.1, read on the forward strand.
ACATCATTAATTGTTCTTAAACTATCCAGTCGCATTTATAATTGAAGTCATTTAAACGAAATTTATCACTTGATTTTGTCGTTTGCCTATATTTAGTGATGAGCTGTTTGACTTTTATTTAAATCTAGGCCGCTCTCTTGATATAAACGTCAATCCTATTATATACCCATTTGTCAGTGTGAACTAAGCATTGCATAGTTTAGAAAACACAATTCATTCAATAGACCAGCTTTTCCTTATTGGAATCTCTCAGAAAATTGTCCGGAATTTTGTTATGGACAGGGCTCGAATTTGAACCCGACTTCTTCGGAGCCTGTGACACTATTCACTGCATCATACCACCACACGCTTCACAAAAGTTCCAGTTATAAACTAACTTATGTTGCTAGTTATCACTTCCTTCTTATGAAGCCAATATGACATCTCTTTAAACATGAAGTTCCAACCAGCCACACGCAATCTGTTAGTAAAGAACAGACACCGCAATAACCACTGTTAATGAAAAGTTAGATACTTATGTGGTGGAGAACTTATATATATGCAATTGTGTATTAGATGTTGGCACATAGTAACAAATTACTTCAAATATGATCAGAAGGATAAAACAAAGACAGCATGAACGGAAAGTACAATTTCGAGGACATGCGTTTCGTGCTTATTGGCGTCTCATAAGTGGGATCCGGTATTACGCCCTATACCGACCATATATTTTAATGAGGAATTTGGGAAAAAAGGACGGTATGTTATCCTAACAAGGATGCCACATATGCTCCACATAAAGTAAAGACTAACCATAAAACATTATTTAGTATATAACGGAAAATTGTGTTCATTGTGTGACAGGATGGCTCAGTGGTTACAGCACCAGATTCCGCAGCAGACGTGCCCTGGTTCGAGCCATGTTCGTGGAAAATTCTGGACAGTACGTGATAAGTTCTCAATGAGAACGAAACCGGTCTACTGAATGAATTCATTTTTCTATACGGTTCAATACTTGGTTTATGCTGACATATGTATATATATAATGAGTCAGGTATTCCAATGCCGCGTTTTGCGTACGCGGGTAGTAGCTTTGCAGGGACAGTTTCACAAAGATCCGATTGATCAAAATTTCAAATTTTGTTTTGTCTTTGATCGGGTTGAGTATTTATTCGTCCCAATGGAAATGCGGTTCTATCACATCTTTGTTTACTGGCGACGTTTCGGTGCCTACTTTCCAGCACCATCCTCAGGCAACTATACACAGTACAATACTCCTATCGGTAGATAGATAGGTTTATTCTATATACATTATATATATATATATATATATATATATATATATATATATATATATATATATATATATATATATATATATATATATACGGACATTAATCATTTTATACATTAACATTAAATTATATATTTATTTAAGATGGTAAAAATATTGGAATAATATATATATATATATATATATATATATATATATATATATATATATATATATATATATAAGACATTTAACTCACACTGTTGCTTATATTTATATATATGTTTTTATACATATTTATATGTATTTTATATATTTATATAAGGTGTGAATAAATAAATATACAATTTGATTAATTGGTCAAAAAAACAGGAAGAAAAGAGAAAAATAATAATTTATTAGAAATATGCAAACGATAAAATATATATATATATATATATATATATATATATATATATATATATATATATATATATATATATATATATATTCATTGTACCCTTCCTGTGTGCAAAAACAAAAAGAAATTTTATCAGATATAAGAAAATTTTCTTTCGCATTGTCTTCTCAAATATCTACTAATGAACATATCTTTATATATAAATTGGAAAGCAAAACAAGATAGAAATATGTGAACATAGAGAGAGTGTGAAAAACTGAAACCAATCAAATTGCGTGCGTCACATCCAGTTCAAGCTCAATGCTTGTACGTGCTTCTTCTGCTTACATAAATCCGACTGCAATTTGTTTATCCATAAGGTTTCGTATGTGGCTAGCTCCCTTTTGTTTTTGCGTTTAGTAATTACTTTGAATGCAATGTTCTCTCATTCGAGTAATTAACCGTCTGGTCGATCGACCTACGTAAGTTGATCGTCAACTTCCGCATGCATATTAGTAAATAATATTTGATATCGACATTAACGGCTGTTTCTCTTTGATTGCTGGTAAAGGCAAGTGTGTTACCCTAAATAACACTTGTAGTTTGGCTGCATTAAATGTGCGTGTTAATGCTGCTTCAACTTTCTTTTGTGCCATGTGGGAAACTGCATCCCCTTAAATAGAATGTTTAGGTAGACTGTTTTCTTTTCTGGCCCATAATACGTCTGTTTCTGTTTAATTCCCATTTTAATAATTGATTCAATTAATTGTCTGGGATAGCCATTAGACATTAAATCGTTAATTGCTTTATTATATTCATTTTCTTTAGAATCTTGACTAACCAACCTGTCAATTCTTGAAAAGCAACCACGAACTGTTGATAATTTATATTGAAATGGCACAAAACTGCTGTAATGCAAATACTGTGCAGACCATGTTGGTTTATGGTAAATTGTTCTGTTTAATTTACTATTAGTTTCTTTCTTTAATAGTACATCTAGGAAAGGCAGACAGTCATCTTTCTCGTGCTCTGACGTGAAGCCGATATTCTTATGTGCTTTGTTGAAACTTTGAAGCAATGTTCGTGATTGCGACCTGTTCTTAAGTACAAGAAATATATCATCCACGTACCGTATATATTGAGCACATTTACTTATGTCACTCTTTAATGATGTATTTTCTAGGTGCCCTAGAAAAATCTCAGCCAACACTGGAGATAAGGGCTTCCCATTGCGACACCATCAGTCTGTTTGTAGATGCTTCCATTAAAACGAAATCGTACGTCTTTCGTGCATAATAAGATAAGCTTGCGTAGAGTGTGACCTGGCACCGGCGATGGTAATATATCTTATATCTGATAAAATTTCTTTTTTTTTTTGCACACAGGAAGGGTACAACGAATTTTTATTAAAGCTCGCATTTCAAAAGAATATATATACATATATATATATATATATATATATATATATATATATATATATATATATATATATATTACTTTACTTTACTGCGGCTGACTCCTTTTGAGGATAAGCCGGCTCCATTGAATTGTGACATTTCATGGAGCTTTCTTGGGAATTTGGTACAAGTGGTGTCCCCTCACCCCTTATATATATATATATATATATATATATATATATATATATATATATATATATATATATATAAGGATTAGGGATATTGGACTCTTACACTGTTGCCTATATTTATACATATGTTTTTATACATATTGACATGTATTTTATATATTGATATAAGGTGTGACTAACGTAATAAATAAATAATAAGAATAGAAAATACTCATGGTTAACAATTACCAATGGTCCTTCTTCAAATATATATATGTATATATATATATATATATATACGATATTATATATACATATATTCCGATAATTAGGAATCACAAATAACAAAGTGGATATAGGATCAGCAGTAAAAACGTCAGATTTTTACTAGCATAATCATTGAACCAAATGTATATATTATATGATTGTATAAGGATGTGACTACACGAAATAAATGGCTTTATCCACTATGTTATATGAAATGTATTCCTAGTTATAGAATACTTAATTAACGGAATGGACATCATAAATATATATATATATATATATATATATATATATATATATATATATATAGTGTTACGATATTATATTTAGATATATATGTATATAGGTATAATGAATTATTTTAGTCATATGAGCATATATTCTTATGCAATTATTTCTAAGAGTTGATTAACTTCGCATTGTGCTTACGATTAGTTTTGAAAACCGTTAGTTGTCCATACTATCTCTACCTTTCTCTCTTTAATCTTTCACCTAAGCGTCGCTATGACATTCACTCTCCTTCCATCTAAGTAACTTGCTGCTCCATATTTGAACTAATTTGTTACTATGTGCGCAATACCTCATACACCATTGTATACATTAGAGTTCCCGGCTTTAAATAAAATACAGTATATGACAGTCAAGGTTTTGGTTTTATCATTTTTGAATTTTGATTACCGTGACATAGTAGCAATACAGTTATAACAAATAAGAAAAGGTTCGATACTGTCTCTCTCCCCTACAATATTCTGCATACGAGATGAGATTATGTATACCGGGAATTTGAGATAGCTGAGGTAAGGATTGGTCTGCTAATTACAAATAGTTATATATTGAGTTTAGTTACTGAGACAAATTCTATGATTAAAACTAGTGTTGAGTCAAAAAAATATATAAATAGAATGGTTTTGGAACGAGGTTACCACATTTGCTTAAATCTGCTATTGTGAGTATTGTACTGTGTATAGTTGCCTGAGGATGGTGCTGGAAAGTAGGCACCGAAACGTCGCCAGTAAACAAAGATGTGATAGAACCGCATTTCCATTGGGACGAATAAAAACTCAACCCGATCAAAGACAAAACAAAATTGGAAATTGTGATCAATCGGATCTTTGTGAAACTGTCCGTGCAAAGCTACTACCCGCGTACGCAAAACGCGGCATTGGAATATATGAAGCTGGCACTCCGACAAAATTAAAAAAAAAAGAGTCAGGTGTTCATATAAAGATTGCAAACTTGATTAAGGTAATAGTTTAGTGGCAAGTTCTTTTAATTTATGAATAGTAGATATCTCCAAGTACAACGTAAAAATTATGCTAAATATGATGATTATCTTCTACCTAAGTATTTAATGTCTAAACCGTTCAACAAACTAGGAAAATGTATTTCCGGTTTCACATACGTTCTTTTTTGAGTTCTAAATTTAACGTGATGGAAGTTATCAAACTGTAGCACATACCACTTGTAAGCGTATATTGATATTTTAATAGTTCATAAATTTGTCCTATGGATTGGAATTTTGCAAAAACAGGTTTACGGACTTGCAATAGGAGCACGTCCAATATTTAATCATTTTCACAAAACCCAAAAGCAACTATCCTTTATTTGTAAACATGCGCTTAATATTTTTTGGTTTATATGCTCGTTAGTCAGCTGGACATCTTAATCTGATAACGACTAAAGAATCGTCAAAAGCGTTCATATGTGTAGCTGATGACAGATTCGCTGTTGTTTAAGTGCTAAAAACGGGATTGGTGTTCATCTCAAGTATAAAAAGTTGATAAATTAAATTGGTGCAGTGAAAGCTGCTGAAAAACTATGCTGATGATTGTGCAGCAATTTGGAAGACGACAGTCCAGAAAACGATAGAATGCAATCGGCCAACACCAATTGGTGGTTGGCACTATTTACGGATACATTAGTTATGAATACGTCAGAAATCTTTCGTTTAGTGGAACAAAATCTTATTATGCTGGGATAAATGCACGGTTGCCGCGGTTAGATGCAGTTAGATGCAATCTCGATCGAAGCCAGAATATGAGTCGGTTTCTGCATAATTAATCAATTTCCGTAATCATGAACTTGGTATACTTTACAGCACGTTCCTTTTCTCCTACATGACCAATTCTCTAGTGGGTTTTGCGAGTAGTACTTCATTCTACGTATGAGTCGACTGTAAGCACGAAACACATGACACATATGTAAGTAATTAATGGGTCAGGTGTTTATATCAAGACCGCAACCTTGATTATAATAATTGTTACCACCACCCGCGCAACCAATGTTCGTTTAATTATATAAATGTTCATTTCAATACCACTTCCCCATGTAATGTGGTGTCTGTTCAGTAATGACAGATTGGGCATGGTTAGTTGGAACTTTGGGTCTAAATGGATGCCATATGAGCTCCACCTAAAGGAAAAATTGACTAACCAAGTTACATTAGTTAGTATATAACTGAAAATTGTGTGTAGTGTAGTGTGCGGCAGGATAGCTCAGTGGTTAGAGCACCAGATTCCGAAGCAGACGTGCCCAGGTTCGTATCCTGTCCGCGGCAAATTCTGGCCAGTACTTGATGAGTTCCCAATAAGGACGAAACCGGTCTACTGGATGAATTGCCTTTTCTACACTATACAATTCTTAGTTTATACTGACATATGTAAGTAATTAATGGGTCAGGTGTTTATATCAAGACCGCAACCTTGATTATAATAATTCTTTGAGCTATGTTTGGTATATCCTGCTGGCTCTCTATGAAAAAACGTACTAATATGCACACGATGCCTAAAACAAAAGTTAGCTAGACGAATCTAGAGATACCTTTAATTAAAAGAAAGAAAAAAATTGCGAAACTAGATTTCATTAGTTTGTTTTGTAAAAGTTTTGCTGATGAGTAAACTGATGAAGACGGGCAAAAATGACTGCCGAAATATATTGAAGAAACAAAACAACTGGAATTCAGCCCTTGTTAGTTAGTCAAAACTCTGAACTCTTTAATTGCTGACCAAGGTGTGCAGTAAAGCATCGCTTCTCGAATGATGATATATTTCCGTTCAGCCGACCCATTAGAAAAATAAATTTTACTACAATATGAATGCAATAATGAAATGATATACATGTCAAAATGGACAACAGGTTGAATTATTCCTCAAAGGCCAAGTAACGTCGCGATTAGACCATCGAACTCACCATCCTGGCGTCACACATAGAATGGTCAGACAATGTTGTTGCTAGATTATCTGGCCTTTTTGTACTCAACAAGGTGTTTTCATTCAATGACTTCAATTTCACGCCGTATATCTCGGCTTCCTGTTTCCAAAAGCTTCTTTCAACAGGAAGCACATCCCGCAAACGATTTTACTATCATTGTAGTTCAATGCTACAGTTTTTATTTTTCTACTTAGTTTGGAGTATGGTATTACCATGACCCCCCAATCCTCTTTTTCTTTATCTGACTTCACGTATATCCAATTATGATTAAGTTTACTTATGACACACAAAATAACTTTAGAGAGTACTCATCAGCACTGAATATTTCTTGTAGTCGACCCAATTCAATCTCCCTACATTTTGTATTCTTTAATCTCATCCTTCTAGTTGTCATCGATTTTAAGATACCAATTTTCATTTTATGGGGATGATTTGACTTGAAATTAAGAAGGATACCTGAGTAAGTATCCTTCCTATAAATATCTCGTTCTAATTTTGTATCATTTATAATTAATTTGGCATCCAGAAATGGCAATTCGCCTCATTATTCATTTTCAATCATAGATTTCAGTTCGCTCACTAGATAAGCTAAGTTCAAGAAATTTATCAGTTCATCCTTTCTATGATACCAAATAGAAATATGTCAGGCAAGAATCGTACATACAGTTTTGGATTTAGAGGTGTCATAACTAAAAGGTTTTCCTTCATGCAATGCATTGAGATATTTAATATTGGAACGGACAATGGTTGGCCCATTGGAACGCCTATAATTTGCTTATCAAATTCCTTCCTAAATACAAAATAATTATAAGCAAAACATGTGTTCATCATCTCCATAACATGTCTTAATGTCATTTTACTTCCTTCTAAATCTACCAGGTGATCAAGCAGGAAACGCTGAAAATAATCCAGTGATTTTCGTAACGTTATAATGGTGTACGTTGGCACCACATACAAGCCCGCCAATCAATCGTTTTATCCTTTGAATGATTGTGGAGTACGAACTTTATACGTTGAATCTCCGCTATTTGCGTTGGCGTGTTGTCGCTTTGCACTACCAGTTTCGAAAAAATATGATTGATCCCCTTTTTAAAGTAAGTATCCATTTTGTCTTCCTTTAGGATGAGTGCGGATTCGTACCATTCTACCGAAGGATTCAATAGCATACCTCATTTCCAATAGTTATTATGAACGATGTTGAAACTCTTGACAGAAAGGAACGAATACGCACCCAACCTAAAGGAAGAAAAAATCGATGCGTATTTGGTAATAAGGACCAATCAATCTATCGTTTTCATTCAGATCGCATTTATCCGCAATCTCAGCCAAATAATATTAATTCATCAATGTATGGTCTAAGAAGAATGAATATTTCCTTATTTTATGGCACAGAAACTAAGACATGTTGTTTGACGACTGGTTAAATAAATTGGGATTGGTGTTTACTTCAAGCTCGCAAACTTGATTTAAAGAATTGTTGCCACCACTCGCGTAATCAATTATTGTTTAATATCTAACTAAATCTTATGTTTAATACATTATTTAGATGTAGTTTTACCATCAATTTAAAACTTCCAGGTTATTGCACTATGCGCATTGTGATTGATTAAAATAGTCAAATAGATATTCAGCTTTCGTTAGCCATTGATACTTGTTATCGATATGCCATCAAGGTACTTTTAAAGCTAACGTTAATGTTTAATTATTACTCAACTTCCTTAATAATTTAATTTAAATGTAACGTTTATAATGAAATATCGATTTTCAGAGGTAATGGATAAATAGGATACCACAAGCAGAGGGAAAAATTTAAATTACATAATAAAGACAAGCTATAAGGACATGTCGACCAAAGGATAAAAGATGCGAAATTGACGGTTTAATGGAGGTCAAATTAAATCCACTTAACAGCACACCTAAAATAAACATCATGTCACGATCAAAAGGGGATTTTTGGCAATAACCCTGAAAGCCTGGGTCATTCACATTTTACACCACACAAGAATGCCAATCCTAATAATGTCGACTTCGAGGTGTAACTCAGTGTGCTAAATATAATTTTTCGGTTTCTTTGGTCGCCTAAAACGCATATCGCCCAATCGAACTAGGGTCTACAAACAACTTTGAATCTACAGCTTAAAGACCAACTATAAAACAGGTTCCGCGAGCGAAACACTTTGTAATATCTGAAAGTATCCAAACGAATGAAATAGTGATCATTGGGAATAGAATCAACAAAACCACCGAACATTTAAGCGCTGGATGATGTAGAACATCTGTTTAGCTGAAAAATCATTGATTGCGAGTGTGATAATAAAAATTCGTCGAAGAAAGTCAGCGTGGTTTTATAAAAACACGAATCTCATTCTACCTAATCATTCTCACAACATAGCAAAACTACGTCACTCAAACATATTTACTATAATTAAACGAAAATTGGTTGCGCGGGCGGGGATAACAATTATTATAATCAAGGTTGCGATCTTGATATAAGCACCTGACCCATTAATTACTTACGTATGTCAGTATAAACTAAGAATTGTATAGTGTAGAAAAGGCAATTCATCCAGTAGACCGGTTTCGTCCTTATTGGGAACTCATCATGTACTGGCCAGAATTTGCCGCGGACAGGACTCGAACCTGGGCACGTCTGCTTCGGAATCTGGTGCTCTAACCACTGAGCCATCCTGCCGCACACTACACTACACACAATTTTCAGTTATATACTAACTAATGTAACTTGGTTAGTCAATTTTTCCTTTAGGTGGAGCTCATATGGCATCCATTTAGACCCAAAGTTCCAACTAACCATACCCAATCTGTCATTACTGAACAGACACCACACTACATGGGGAAGTGGTATTGAAATGAACATTTATATAATTAAACGAACATTGGTTGCGCGGGTGGTGATAACAATTATTATAATCAAGGTTGCGATCTTGATATAAGCACCTGACCCATTAATTACTTACATATGTCAGTATAAACTAAGAATTGTATAGTGTAGAAAAGGCAATTCATCCAGTAGACCGGTTTCGTCCTTATTGGGAACTCATCATGTACTGGCCAGAATTTGCCGCGGACAGGGCTCGAACCTGGGCACGTCTGCTTCGGAATCTGGTGCTCTAACCACTGAGCCACCCTGCCGCACACTACACTACACAAAATTTTCAGTTATATACTAACTAATGTAACTTGATTAGTCTATTTTTCCTTTAGGTGGAGCTCATATGGCATCCACTTAAACCTAAAGTTCCAACTAACCATCCCCAATCTGTCATTACTGAAAACATCACACTACATGCGGAAGTGGTATTGAAATGAACATTTATATAATTAAACGAACGGTTGAGAACCGCATATCTAATTTTGCTTTCCTAGCTAATTAGTTTTTCGTCGATCTCTAATGATCATTATTAGAGGACGGAATTCCTCAGTACGTGAGACTTGCTGTTGTACGACTGGTTAGGTACTGTGGGACTGGTTTTTATACTACACTCACAAACTTGATATAAAAAGATCTGTTCAACTTTGTTGTATAATAAAACTTTTTTAATTTATACTTTTGCTATAAATAACATGACAATAACCAATATTTCTAACAAGGTACCATGAGCATAACTTTCATGCATAACTTCATCTTTTAAGGCAAAATTAGCCAGGTATCTTCATTAGAAACATTTCAGCAAAATTCACTCATTATATATATAAAATATTAGTGTATATTTTTTAGTAAGAATATGGCGCGCATTGATTAAGTTTTTGATATTACCAATAATTCTGTTCAGTAACAAAACTGCCGATCTATAATTTGTACGGTCCAAGACATTTGAAAGAGAACCTTCAGCAACCTAGCGGGTTTCTGAGGCAGTATCAGAACGTAAACATTCCTGCAGATTTACCAGATATCAAACTGACCATAACCATTGATTTGCAGGTAATGACATCTAAAACTAGAAGTAGTGACATCAAATACTAGTTATCTTCGACTCCAAAGCAAATCGTGCTTTGATATTAACACTCAAAGCTATGGAAGTAAGGGAATCTGTAACTATTCATCCCCAACACTTAAGCCAATCAATCGTAATCATTGACTTGCAAAGCTATAGAGGAAGTGGCATGTATAACTGATCATCTCCCACACCAAAGCTAACCAAGCGTAGTCATTGACGTGCAAAGCTAAAGATGCAATGTCACATGTAACTAGTCATCAACGACAACAAAACAAACACAGCGTAACCATAGACTTGTTTAGCCATACAAGCAACGGTATCTATAATGAGCCATCTCTGACACTTCGGCGTGTTAAAGGAGAAGTCATGGTCGGTATAAACAAAGACATTGAATTTGGTTGTCTCAGAAATGACTGACTATTGTATGAGCATGCCGAAACACTAAATCAAACTAGAGTCTACAGATGGAAAAAAATTTCTTATAAGCTAAATATAAAACAGCCGTAAGCGGCAGTTCTGGTGCAGTTTTAGGAAATGCTGGTAACTGGTTCAGTAATGGGCAATTTGAAATGTCAGTATATAAAACATATATTATGTGTTAAACCAAATATTTAAAAGTTGAAATTTCTGTCTACTACTTGGCAACACAATTTAAAAATAATTGATTGCGCCGATGGCAAGTCCTGAGAATAGTATTTTAACAACAAGACAATCAAAAATAAAATAGAATACCACAGCTGGAAAACTCAATCGATACAATAGTTCACGCTTTAGTTAACTGCGTGACGCTTTTCAATGTGATACACACATTTACTATCCGACCAGCCCTACACAGCTACTGGCTTATGACTTACACTCATTGCTTCTAATTAGAAAACGCCGAATGTGTTGGCTTGGCCTAGATAAGACAATGGCGCTTTGCTGTCCTTCTTGGCCAGCTACTAAGCAAATTTTGACAATGGATTTGGCTTGCAAGAGAGGTAAACGAGTTATTTCGTAGTGTGAGGTAACTAATCCAGATGTTGACCACCTGTTCAGCTCACAATATGTTCTCACTAATGGAGAATTACATTGTGACGAGAGGAAATTGCGGAAATCTAAAGAGAACAAGGGAAATAGAGGCTTGGTTACTTCTTCCTGAAATAGGGCCTTCAATGCAGAAAACATGACATTTTTCGCATTTGCACAGAATTCAACAGTATCTATCTTAGTTCGACTCACAGTTAATCTCTGCTCAGAAGGCGCGTTGAAACACGACGATACTGAATCCTGAATTACCTCCATAGTTTCAGTAACCAATGGCATTGTCGAAAGAGGTCCGTCATCTATCCCTTCGGAACAGCTGTATTAACAAGAAAAACACAAGTATAGTTTGCATGATTTGTTCTACATGACATATAAATTATTGCGAAAGAAAAGCAGATTACTTGAACATTAAGAATTTAATTACGGATATATATATATATATATATATATATATATATATATATATATATATATATATATATATACGTCAGTGATACTGTACGATACTGTGCAGTGCATAATTATCTGACCTGTTTTGAATATCATGGGATTGTTTCAAATTACTTTGTTTATGGAAATTATTGCAGTGTACAATTTCGGATAACCTCTTCAGTCAACAGCTCGCCAGATCATAAATACAAATAAAGTAATAAAGCAAGTGTGAACTTGCATTCAAACTGCCTAATCAAGGTAAGAACAGAACCGCAAATAAATATGGAAAAGTTACAAGAACTTGCCTACAATTTAGTGGAAACTTGGCACACTATTCACTGGTATGCAATTATTTATTAGATATTGCATGCTTAGAAAAAAGTTAGTTAAAATAAGATCAGAATAGGATGCAAAATTCAGTATTTAAAAAATAAAATTGCATGTTCTTATAGTTCCTGCTTATTGGAACTACTACCAAAACCAATTACGAATTTATCAAGAAATGTGGGATGGTTGGACGATGCAGTTGAAAAGAACTAAAATGTATACCGAGTATATACCTGGTATTTTGTCAAAAAGCACGAAATGAAAGCTTACATAAGATTATAACTTATGCACATATATATATATGTTCTCTGCAACCAAAAATATATAACTATTATATATTTCATTGAATGATTCCATGATTACCATGACACGTTAACATGACTGCCGATCGAGATCAGATTATGAGGCTTTTGCTGTATTAGTGAGGTGAAATTTAGCCTATTCAGAAATCCATCCTGTTGGTACAAGGTACAAGCTCAGTATTTTTAGTAGTAGCGGCATCACCTGATGAGTCGTTAATGCTGACTTTGGTTTAACCTTCTAGTATGATCTGAACTTATTTTTTACAAGGTGCGCAACACATAATACAAGATTGCATTTATTACGTCCCCTTAAAAAACTGTATATATCTAGTGTATATTTAAATGAATAATGCCATGATTATCTCGAAATGTGGTAACTGATATCCATCGAGGCCAGAGTGTATGGATTTGTTTGAGTAACAGGTGATCATTAGTTTCAGTTCTTAATTTTGTTGAACTTTAGCATAAATCTGACACAACGGCCATATATATATATATATATATATATATATATATATATATATATATATATATATATATATATATATATATATATATATATATATATTAGATCTTAGTAAAATCAGTGAAAATCTATTATATACTTTGTGATTTTTCCGGACACCTATTCTATTAGAGGCGCAAAACTTTAAGGTTATGAAATAAAACCTAATAGAAAAAAAACTTCAACGGAACCACCGGCGGAATTTGAACAAACAGCCACTGATCTAGGCTTTGAAAAGATTCTTAAGACAAGCCGTATTTATTCTATTGTAAAGCCACTTGTCAAATAGAAGCGAAATTCTAAAAAGTTAGTATTTCATTAATAGATATTTTTACATTAATGTATGATCACATGCATGGTTGTATAGTTGTATTGTTATAGGAATATATTTTTTAATTTAACTATTATTTAACTATTTCTTCATGAGTTTGTATGTATACACGTATGCATTTATACATGTACTTATGCACGCATGTCCATTTGCATGTTTTCATGTCATCATGTACATGAATACATAAGAAATTATTAACTAAGTTTTCACTACCACATAAAAATAAGAAAAATATCGAAGAACAAAAAACAAGATACATTTAAATAAAGTAATAATAATGAAAAAATAATAATTTGGAAAACTTGTTATCAAAGAAGAGTGATTTATGACGTAGAGGATCTAATTGACATGAGAATATTTACCTTGATAACAAACAGAGTAAAGAAAATAAACCTCTACACAACATCATTATTGTCCAGTCAGCCTTAAGTCAAAGCACCATCAGCAATAGGCTATATAACAGTGAAAAAAATTTTATGTGTGTATTTATGTATCTATATTTGTATGTATTTACGAACATTGTATGTATGTACGTATGTTTGTTTGTATATATGTAAGCAGATGTGTATGTATATGTGTATGTATATATGTAGGCAGGTATGTATGTATGTGTGTATGTATACATGTATGTATGTATGCATGTGTGTATGTATTTATGTATGTATGTATGTATGTATGTATGTATGTATGTATGTATGTATGTATGTATGTATGTATGTATGTATGTATGTATGTCTGTATGTATGTATGTATGTATGTATGTATGTATGTATGTATGTATGTATGTATGTATGTATGTATGTATGTATGTATGTATGTATGTCTGTATGTATGTATGTATGTATGTCTGTATGTATGTATGTATGTATGTATGTATGTATGTATGTATGTATGTATGTATGTATGTATGTATGTATGTATGTATGTATGTATGTATGTATGTATGTATGTATGTGTGCATGTATATATGTATGTATGTATGTATGTATGTATGTATGTATGTATGTATGTATGTATGTATGTATGTATGTATGTATATATGTACATATGTATGTATATATATGTATGTATGTATGCATGTACGTGTGTATGTATGTATGTATGTATGTATGTATGTATGTATGTATGTATGTATGTGTGTATGTATGTATATATGTATGCATGTATGTATGTATGTATGTATGTATGTATGTATGTATGTATGTATGTATGTATGTATGTATGTAATGTATGTATGTATGTATGTATGTATGTATGTATGTATGTATGTATGTATGTATGTATGTATGTATGTATGTATGTATGTATGTATGTATGTATGTATGTATGTATGTATGTATGTATGTATGTATAAATGTATGTATGTATGTATGTATGTATGTATGTATGTATGTATGTATGTATGTATGTATGTAAGTAAGTATGTATGTGTGCATGTATGTTTGTGTGTATGTATTTATGTATGTATGTGTGTATGCATATATGTATCTATGTATTTATGTATGTATGTATTTATGTATGTATGTATGTATGTATGTATATATTTATGTATGTATGTATATGTATATATGTATGTACGCTGTATGTGGGCATGTATGTGTATGTAAGTATGTGGCATGTGCATGTATGTATGTGTTTATGTATGTATATATGTATGTATGTATGTATGTATATATATGAGTGTACATATGTGTGGATATATATTAATGCATTTACGTATGTTTTACGCATGTTTGTCTTTGTATATAATAATATATAAATCTTTGAGTGCATTACTTATATATGAGCGCGAAAGTACACATAAACATTTACATGAATTTTTTCATATTTAAATTACTAATACTTTTTCAATATTCCGTGTGTTTTTATTTTCTAAAATATGTCAACATTCTCATTTAATATTATATGAGAATTAAATATACATTGTGACTTTCAACCATTTTATCCTTGTTCATGAAAATCTTTCAACGTAGGCATTCGTGTAATAACAAAATTAAATTGATGAATTTTTAATTGAATTTAAATTTAAAATCGCTTTTTAAGGTCAAGTTATTTGACAATTCCTTTTGTAGACTGTTCGCCTATCAAAATATACCCGAAATTAATCGTAGATAAACGTGAAAAATTGTTAAACTGAACAACCCGAGTCGAATGCGATATTATGTCTTATTATTAATTTAACGAAAAGGCAGCGACAATTCAAGAAATTAGTCTCGCGTCTTGCTTTCTTTGCCTTTTATGCAAGTAAACTCTGAATAAGGCAAACAATGTTTAATACTTCATTTCGTGCAGATTTAACATCAAAATTGCATATGCAATGAGAATAATTTTGAAGCATCAAATTTTCCTTAATATATCGTCCCTGGTAAAACAAAAAATAAGCCTTGTTCGCTCAATACTAAACAGCAATGGAATAACGTAGAAATGCCTACCTTTGTGTCATAACTCGGCAGTCCGGTAACCTAAAATTAAGGAATAAATTAACAGACAAATCAATCGGCGTTGTATGATGAGACAAGTTATACATAAAACTCCAAATGGGATTTAGACCTAAACTTTGTAATCGGCATTTCAGCAAGATATGAAAGTTGTAGTTTGACTGCATATATTTATCTCGGTTTTCAAAACATCGCTAACCGAAACTTTGAACAGACAAAGAAAAACTTGAATAACCCATAAATGTATGAAGATAAAAAAATTCTCTTAGTATATTTTCATTATAATTATCAAGAAATAAGGCAGGTAGATTCAAAACGATATGGAATATTTAATGTAACAGCACATCCAACCTAGAATACAAAAGAAATTTTAGAGTAAATACATTATTATTTGCGTAGTTAAAAAAATATTAATGCAAAAATTAATAAGTAAAGCAACAAAAAACAAATTATAAGAAAACTGAAACAGCTCATTACTTACTAACTAACAAATAGGAGAATTTAATTAGAAACCATTTATCTATATATCTGAATAAAATATTTACTAATAAGCCAGCTAATTAACTAGTTAGCAAACAAAATTACTAACTGGTAAACTAAACAACAAAATAAATAGCTAAATAAATAACTAACTTAACAACTAAATAATTGACTTTCCAAATAGCACAAAATTGTGAGCATTGCACTGTATGTGTGTGTGTGTGTGTGTGTGTGATTAGAGGCTTGATGACGATATCGGAAATTCCAATTTGAAACGTTTCCAGTCAACGAAGATTAGATCGTACCGCATTTCCCGAGGTTATTATGAACCACGTTGAGGCCTAGGGAAGAAAGGCGCGAATCCACACCCAGCCAATAAGAAGAAAACCGCGAAGCGCACTTGGATATAGGGACAAAGCGGATCTTTGCGAAACTGATAGTGCAAAGCGACAACCCGTGAATGCAAATCGTGGAGATTCAAGATTTGAAACTCGCTCTGTGCAACCATTCGAGAAATATCAAACTAGCTATTTAACCCATAAACTAGCTGACTAACTTACTAACTAACTAATTCATTAACAATAAACTAACAAAAAACTAACTACTTAACGAATTGATTAACTAACTAACTAACTACCTAAGAAATTAACTTATTTAAAATCTAAATAAATAACTGACTAACTTACTAAATGACTACCTGACTAAGGAAGTAAGTGTGTAAGTAAGCATTTGACTAACTAAATATTAAACAAAATAACCAACTAACTAATTAATTTCATATAAACACCTGATCCATTTAGTAAATACATATATGAGTATAAACTAAGAATTGTACAGTGTAGAGAAGGCAATTCATCTAGTAGACCGGTTTCGTCTTTATTGGCAACTCATCACGTACTGGCCAGAATTTGCCGCGGACAGGGCTTGAACCTGGGCATGTCTGCTACGAAATCTGGTGCTCTAACCACTGAGCCACCCTGCCGCACACTACACACAATTTTCAGTTATATACTAACTAATGTGACTTGGTTAGTCTATTTTTCTTCAAGGTGGAGCTCATATGGCATCCATTAAGACCCTATGATCCGACTAACCATCCCCCAATCTGTCATTACTGAACAGACACCACACTACATGTGGAAGTGGTATTGAAATGAACATTTATATATAGTATATATAATTAGGAAGATAAAACACACTAATAACAAAGTGGATAGTGGCCATTTATTTCGGGACTACCAAACTTCAATTTACAATCATTGATTTATATACATCTTGGGTTTCATTTTGATTATGTGGGTGGCGATATACCTGACTCGGTTTTACTTTTTTCTTTCTTGTTTGGGCTCATTAGTAAGTGTTTTTGCATATAAAGGCCTTCCTCACTGTATGGCAAAGTCATATCTGAGATCGTGTCATTCTTGTATTGATGGCATGAGAGTTAACCAACCGTTCACATTGTGGGCTGTTACGTGTACGATTGTTATTTTTCCGAATGTAGTCTTTCGTCTTTGTTTTCTCATCTTGGTAACAGCGCCGAGTGTGCGGATTGCAGTGTTGAATGCTCATATTTTTTCTAAATTTCTGTCTCTGTATGTGCAGCTGCTTTTTGCTCTTCAGTCTGTTGCCAATCCGATCGAATGTTTGTTGAGTCTGGTCAAAGGGGGTGTTTGGTCTTGCCTGGATGCTAGTAACTTGTCATTTGTTTAGTGATTCGTGGGCAGTCGATTAGAATTTCACGTTGAGGAAACTTTTGAATATTTAGGCCAAGTGTTTGTTTCACTTGGTTATTAATATCTTTTCTTCCCACTATATATATATATATATATATATATATATATATATATATATATATATAGTAGTACTTGTTATAAGTAGTCAATTTAACTATGTAGCAAGGTTTGATTGTGCAGGTGGCGTTAACTATTAGTAAAATTACGTATTTAGCCTAGAACGTTAAATAAAAAACTCTCATTATTGACCGACGTGCAACAGTAAAGCTGGCATCCGTATTTTGGTGGTACGCAACGTTTAAAGATTAGACACTGTCACAAATTATAAAGTATTATTCCAGTTTAAATTTATGTTAACTTACATTGTCCGGCATCACGTTCAGCGGTATTTCTACCTCATTTATGTCGACGTTTTGGTAATAACTTTTCAGCGTGTCCTTGTACTGTAAGAAAGTCAGAACAGAAAGTACGGGAAAATAGGAAATATGATGTATTAAAGAACATT
This sequence comes from Eudiplozoon nipponicum, assembly GCA_029291075.1. Lineage (NCBI taxonomy): Eukaryota > Metazoa > Platyhelminthes > Monogenea > Mazocraeidea > Diplozoidae > Eudiplozoon > Eudiplozoon nipponicum. The sequence continues at coordinate 125,260 of JAQBSW010000140.1, forward strand.
TCATAACATTTATACGTTTGCAAGTGTGTATTGGGTGTTGCGTAGCTAAGAACAAATTAGTTCAGTTGTGACCAGACTGATAAGCCAAAGTCGTCATGAATGAAAATTAAAGCCTCTTGCACATTCGTTTCGTGCTTACTCATCAGTAGGAGCCGATAATACGCCCTTTAATCGCAATATATATTTAGGTTAGATATGTGGGACAATTGAACGGTACAATCTTCTATACGAACAGTTAACCCAACAGTTGTGGTACACAGTTCATATAAAGTCTTCGAAAATAAGGCATCAAAGCCAGCTAACCACATGTAAAATACATACCAAGTCTGTAAAATGCACTCAGGCTTTGATTGCCTAGTCGATACATGGTAACAACACAATGGATTTAAAGGTTTGCTAAAGTTCACGAAAATTGAGAACTAAAACTACTTCTGAACACATACGTTACGTTCATGCTGCCTTCGGATTTCCTTCCGGTCATATTCGAAATAAATGGTTACTAGGTGCGCAACACCTTATACACAATTTCATACATATTATTTCTCCGCCAACAAACAGTATCTAACTGTTATTTGCTACATTTGTCAAACTAATTTAGCCAAGCAATGTTCGAATGTGAGTACACACCCATTTTAATTGTTTCGCCCATAATACCATTTTCAGGGAAAATGCCAATATCTTGTTTATTATATAAAATGTTTCGCAAAAAGATCTGAAGTAATGCGTTTTCGTCTGCATAATAGCTTTCAAGCTATTAAGGCGCCTAGAAATTAGTTTGGGCTATTTTAAAATATTATTTAGAATAATGTATATTGCGACGTCGTTTTCACCAATCTTGACGTTCGTATAATTCCGCATTCCAGTCTATTCGCTCGATAAACTTCTTCATCCATTATATTTGCTTTTTAATGGCTTATGTCAATAACTTCAATTAAATTTAACGATATTCCATCAATAATAATGCATATAGACACCTGACCCATTATTTACATACATTTGCTATTATAAACTAAGTATTGTATAGTGTAGAAAAGACAATTCATCCAGTAGACCGGTTTCAGTCTTATTGAGACGTCATCACGTACTGGTCATAATTTGTCGCGTGCATGACTCGAAACTGGGTACGTCTGCTTCAGAATTCGATGCTCCAATCACTGAGCCACGTTACCGCACACTGCACACAATTTTCAGTTATACACTAACTAACACTTTAGTTGAAATATAACCATATAAGGATATGAAAAATTACGCCCTCAATTTATTATATTATTTGGCGAATGCACAAATTACCTAGCAGAAACTGCTAGCTCCAGATTTAAATAACATAGATTATTGGAACTTGCACAATTCAAAATATGTTGCATGAACATTTCAAATGAAATGTTGTAAATGATTAATAGGTAATTCTTTGTCGCTGAATTAATAAGAAATTTCCTTCATTAAATATCTGAATGTCAACTAAAAAGTGATTGTTAGAATAATTAATATTGCGTCCAGTCAAATGCTTGGCAAGTAGCATTCAGTCCGCAATTGATTTCATAATTTTAAATGAAAGCAAATAATCTCCAATACAAACAAATCAATTAGATATGCTTTTATATTATCGCCATATATTTTATTGAGGTATTGCGTTAAAGTGAACCGAGAAGTAGAATATGTCCTTATAGGTGTTCGCATTTGCCCATGTAGCAACTCAAAAACGATCGATTAAACAAACTGGACATCATATAGAAGGTTTTTGATTAACTTGTTCAACAGAGATTGTTCAAACTAGCAATAAATAATTTCGAACACACGCACGCGATTATTAAATAAAGTTAAGAAAATATACATGCGAATTATTCAATAAAATTATATATATATATATATATATATATATATATATATATATATATATATATGTGTGTGTGTGTGTGTGTGTGTTTTGTGTGTGTGTATGTTGGTGTGCTTGTGTATATATTTAATAAATTAATTTTTAACCAGAATTTCGGCAAAATATTTTGACAGCCGAAAGATATATCAACGAGAAGGGAAAATATTTGTTGGTAAACAAATTTAAATTTATTAATTAACATATCTATTACTGATATTATTACTGCTACCACTTATACTACTACTATTTATTAAAGTCATTTATTTAGCATTGCTAATAGTTCAAATCTAAATCCTGTATGTTAAATTTGTCAAAAAGAAAAATTTAATGAAAAGTAAAAACCTTAAAACGTGTCTATCGCATTAATAGAATTATATTACAGACAAAATTTAATTAATATTTTTTCAAAGACCTCTGCATAAATAATACCATAATGATAGGAAATATATCGCCAATTTCTTACGTGAAGAAATAGCAATAACGAATTAAACATTAACTGATTGCGCGGATGGTGGTAACAATTCTTTCAATCAAGTAATGACTATCTGCTGTGAACACAATATATTTCAAAATCTACGCGTTCTGAAGACAGTTTTGCAAAAACCTACCTAGCGTGGTTTGCTTAAGTCAATATAAGATCACTCCCGATTTGTTTCACCGAGAAAGGCGACAATAATGTGTTCTTTAACTGATCATTTAGAGGTAGCCTAGCAACTACAATAATTGTTTTAGGCTAAATAAAATCTGTTGGACCATAACCAACAGACATCAACCAGGGTGGAAAAAATCGAAATGAAAGCAGCCTCATAAACGACATCAATGTCACCCGTAATAGCGACAGAAATGGCATACGACATGACCAATTAGTGCTTCAATCTAAACATTCTACGTTGTTACTAGCTTGAGAATAAACAATTTACGAATAAAATCACAAAAAGGTAGTATATAATGATAAACTTTCTTACACACAAAGGCTAAACAAGTGAATGTCTGTTGCAAAGTAATTATCGTTAAAAAAATCAGTTAAATCAAAATTGGCTATGTCCCCTAATTCCCACAAACACACACCTATGCCTTCTTACATGACAAAACGTAATGAACTCAAAACTTTGTACAAGTCGTTCATTTAAATGCGAATAAAATTTAATAATAATAATATCATTAAATGGTAACCCGTGACATGTTTTACTAAATAAGCAATTGTTTATCGCTATTTTTTCTTTAAATAAATTTTGCGAAATGGAAATACAACTCCAATCCAATTTTATTTAATCAATCGTCGAACGACATAGCAGTCACACGCACTGACGCGTTTCGACCTTCCATGATCATCATCAGAGTACGATGGCAAACTGAATAGCGAGGATCAAACTGCATTGTATATATATCGAAAGCAAAATTAGATATACGGCTCTCACCTCTAGCAGTTTCGCATACATTGATCTTGACTGGAAATGTCGGCTGCACAATTTCTATGCAGTCACGAACAATAACTTATTATACTTTTCGCCATATATACCTATAGGTAATACAATTTAAAAATTCTTTATATCAAGTTGGCGAGCTTGAAGAAAGCACCAATCCCATTATATTTAACGTCTGAATAAAGACTTCTACTCATAGATGAATTTATAATGGATCGTGTTGAGATATGATATTAGCTCAAAAAATATCAGTTTTCTATAATTAAACGAACATTGGATGCGCGGGTGGTGATAACAATTATTATAATCAAGGTTGCGCTCTTGATATAAACACCTAACCCTTTAATTACTTACATATGTCAGTATAAACTAAGAATTGTATAGTGTAGAAAAGGCAATTCATCCAGTAGAGCGCAACCTTGATTATAATAATTGTTATCACCACCCGCGCAACCAATGTTCGTTTAATTATATAAATGTTCATTTCAATACCTCTTCCCCATGTAATGTGGTGTCTGTTCAGTAACGACAGACTGTTGATGGTTAGTTGGAACTTTTGGTCTAAATGGATGCCATATGAGCTCCACCTAAAGGAAAAATTGACTAACCAAGTTACATTAGTTAGTATATAACTGCAAATAGTGTGTAGTGTAGTGTGCGGCAGGATAGCTCAGTGTTTAGAGCACCAGATTCCGAAGCAGACGTGCCCAGGTTCGAGTCCTGTCCGCGGCAAATTCTGGCCAGTACACCATGAGTTCCCAATAAGGACGAAACCGGTCTACTGGATGAATTGCCTTTTCTACACTATACAATTCTCAGTTTATACCGGCATATGTAAGTAATTAATGGGTCAGGTGTATATATCAAGACCGCAACCTTGATTATAATAATATTAGTTTTCATCATGCAGTCCGTAAGTATTATATTTATAAACTCATCAAATATTAACGACCAGAATAAGTATCAAATAAATATTACCTAAAGATTAATTTATGTAACCAAAACGATTAAAATTGGCTATAGGAGGAAATTTAATTATTTTTATCTGTATAATTCGGCATTTAATTACATTTAATTCAAATATTAATAAGAAATAAAGGATCTACTTTGGACTATTCAGTGTATTGCTTCTTCCTAGAAACATTTTAAAACAATAATTACGCGTAATAAAAATGATGGATGATAATAAAGGCAAGCTCATTATTGTTTAGTTAACAGCTACGATTGTTTATTACTGTGATAAGACCGACCGTGGAATTCACAGCTGCAACCTAGGATCCAATATATAAGTATTGGTTCATCACGATACAATCTGCACAAAAAATATTGTGTTATATATCGGTTCCTTACATATTATCATATACGTATATAAGCTACAGTGTGAAACAAATTATTGCTTAGATGCCTTTGCCACTACACAGAATATTCACTTATTTAAGCGTAAAGTTTTTTTTAATCAAGCCTGATATTAACGATTCACGAATTAAGGATCAGGTCGCGAAAATCTTTAGGCACTCCGCTTATGGAGGGTAAGCTGGCAGGAACTCGCATTAATTTCTCAAAAGCTACATACGATTTGTAACCAATTATCAAGTGCTTCCCGAAAATTGGTAGGATTCCAATGGTCTTTTGAACTACGAATATGACAATAAATTCTTTAAATCCAGTTTGCAAGCTTTAAGCAGACACAATTTCCATTGTGTTTAACCAATCGTCAAACAACATAGCAAAACTACCGCCAGCCGCACGCACTGACGCGTTTCGACCTTCCATGATCATCATTAGAGTACGACGGCAAACTGACTAGCGAGGATGAAACCGCATTGAATATATATGGAAATCAAAATTAGATTAACTGGAGTAACAGGTGTTCGGAAATTGTTATAATTCTCATTTTGGGTGAACTTTAGCATAAATTTATATCCATCAGGTTGGTGTCATGTACCGACTCGGAAACCATAGTGTTAGTATCCGGTACTCATCGATTTCAAAACAGGTATCAGTTACTAACACAATGGCCATAGTGTTAGTATCCTTTACAGACTCGGTATATATATTATATAGTGTGAGTTAGTATTGAAGTCGTATTGTCGTTGACTTTAGATTATGTTAGCTTCACTATTGCAGGTTTACACATTCGTCTAGGAGATTGTACTGTCCTATTATTCCACATTCTTTGACCAAATATATAGTGGTTAAAGGGCGTAATACCGGCTCTTACTGATGAGTCGCCAGTAAGCACGAAACGAATGTGCATGAGATTATACTTCCGTTCATGCTGCCTTTGGTTTATCCTTCTGGTCACAACTGAACTAATTTGTTACTAGGTTCGCAAAACCGAATACATACTTGCATATATATTAGTTCTTCGCAACAAACAGTATTTAACTGTAATATATTGAATTGAATGATGTCATGCTTACCGCGAAATGTATTAACTGATATCGATGAAGGCCAGAGTGTATGGTTTAACTGGAGTAATAGGTGTTCGGAAATTGTTATAATTCTCATTTTGGGTGAACTTTAGCATAAATTTATATCCATCAGGTTGGTGTCATGTACCGACTCGGAAACCATAGTGTTAGTATACGGTACTCATCGATTTCAAAAAAGGTATCAGTTACTAACACAATGGCCATTGTGTTAGTATCCTTTACAGACTCCGTATATATATTATATAGTGTGAGTTAGCATTGAAGTCGTATTGTCGTTGACTTCAGATTATGTTAGCTTCACTATTACAGGTTTACATATTCGTCTAGGAGATTGTACCGTCCTATTATTCCACATTCTTCTACCAAATATATAGTGGTTAAAGGGAGTAATACCAGCTCCTACTGATGAGTCGCCAGTAAGCACGAAACGAATGTGCATGAGATTATACCTTCCGTTCATGCTGTCTTTGGTTTATCCTTCTGGTCACAACTGAACTAATTTGTTACTAGGTTCGCAAAACCTAATACATACCTGTATATATATTAGTTCTTCGCAACAAACAGTATTTGATTGTAATATATTGAATTGAATGATGTCATGCTTACCGCGAAATGTGATAACTGATATCGATGAAGGCCAGAGTGTATGGTTTAACTGGAGTAACAGGTGTTCGGAAATTGTTATAATTCTCATTTTGGGTGAACTTTAGCATAAATTTATATCCATCAGGTTGGTATCATGTACCGACTCGAAACCATAGTGTTAGTATCCGGTACTCATCGATTTCAAAAAAGGTATCAGTTACTAACACAATGGCCCTAGTGTTAGTATCCTTTACAGACTCGGTACATATATTATATAGTGTGAGTTAGCATTGAAGTCGTATTGTCGTTGACTTCAGATTATGTTAGCTTCACTATTACAGGTTTACACATTCGTCTACGAGATTGTACCGTCCTATTATTCCACATTCTTCTACCAAATATATAGTGGTTAAAGGGCGTAATACCGGCTCCTACTGATGAGTCGCCAGTAAGCACGAAACGAATGTGCATGAGATTATACTTTCCGTTCATGCTGCCTTTGGTTTATCCTTCTGGTCACAACTGAACTAATTTGTTACTAGGTTCGCAAAACCTAATACATACTTTCATATATATATATATATATATATATATATATATATATATATTAGTTCTTCGCAACAAACAGTATTAACTGGTTTTTTTACCGTCTGGTATACAGTGCTTTATACATGTATACGAATTTTTTAGACCACGCTTTATGAAGAATGAAAGAGTTAGGTTTGTTGACTTTGTGCCCTGTTTGGATACTACGATCAGTTATTTCAGATTTGGTGGTTGATTCTACTTGTCTCTACATTAACTTTTTGGGCAGGTTTCGATGAATTCTATTTACTAGCTGCTTCTTGGTTCTTCTGCTGAATGAATAAAATAAGGATGTTGATCTTATGTGGTCAAAAAATTGCTCTTTTTGTACCTCTTATGCTGCTTATCGTGATTTTTGGCATTTTTTTTCCTCATGGTTCGAAGTATTCTTTGAATTTTGGTTGAGTCTAAAAGCTCTCCTCAGTAAGGTAGACTGAGGTAGCACTGTGTGTAAGATCTTCTTGAACTCTTCCAGCGCTTCTTCGACCCTGTGCTCGGAGCCTACCTTGATTATCCGATAGGTTCCTTTTATAATATCTTCTGACATTGCTGATCTAATGAATGGGTTTTTCCATGAACATAGATTTACGATATATCGGCACTTGCATGTTGCGATCGTTCTCGAGGAATCGTTGAATGGCGAGAAAACAAAGTAAGTTTTTGATTGATATCTGGCCCTACCTTGTTCCCTTGTTCTTAATTTTTTCTCGGATGTGCAGCTTTTGTAATAAAAAACAGTAAATCATCCATACATTCTATATTGCAATTATATTCTGTAGACTGCTTGTTTAAAGATGATTTATGTATACACAGACACACACACACACACACACACGAATTGGGGCTTAACTACTAACCATGGCAACATCATTCGATAGAAATTGAATGTTTTTTGCAGGCCAGTATAATTTATTTTATTTTCATCAGAAAAATGGAATAATCTGGATAATATTTTTGAATTTAGTGTGGCATTATCACCGTCGTTTTCGTTAATGTAATTTTTGTAGACAGCGACTTTTCTGCTATTTACAGCACAGTTTCATTGGCGATGATCTATTTCTTCAGTTCTTGTGCTAATTCTAAGGAATCGTTTATAGTGTATGTGTCAATACTGCTTCAAAATGGCCTAAATAATGGGCATAAGAACTTTGTAGATAGGTGCTACGAAGTATTCACCATTGACATTATTAGACGCGTTGGTAGAATTCCGATACTTGTGTGAGACTTTTGTACATTTAGCTTGCCCTATGTGTCTGCGGTAGCACAAACATTTTTAGACCAATGCTTGATGTTTCTTGAATGCCGATTGTTTTTACGAATCTGGATTAATTGAAATTACCTGATCTGCGTATTAACTAACGCATCTTTCATTGTTCCATTGGTTTCCTTTTTCAGATACATTTCTTTTGTTAAACTTGTGAGGTTTATTCTGACTGATGAAGTTTAGCCGAAATATATCGGAAAAAGAAAACTACTGGAACAATGAAAGCTGCGTTAGTCAAAACGCAGATCTGGTAATTTGTAGACCTAATCAGGAACTAGTCAATAAAATCTACCGACACCTATCCCGAAAGTTAATCTAGAGAGGAGAAGTACCTCACGCCAAATCGGCAATAACTGATCATATTATCCAAACAGGGCACCAAGTAAACACACTTAACTTCTCAGTTCTTCAGAAAGCGAGGTTAGATAATGTCTTCGGCATTCATGAAGCACTGCATATCCAAAAGCATAAACCATTGCTGAATAGCAATTTACATTAACACAATATAGCAATATACTGGCCACTAATAAATGAGAGCAACACGTAAATTCAGCAAAACAAAATGTAAATCTGTACTAAGGTCACTCAATGCAACACCAGCCACAAGAGCAGCAATAACAAAGTAAATTGGACTAAAGAACAGATAAGAAAATGATGCGCTGTGTGGCAAGAAACAGACGCTCTACACAACCGGGGAACAATTCAGAACTAAATTAAACAAAAAAGCAAAAACACGCACAAGAAGCAAATTTGAAATTTGTCCTACAACATACAGTATGCCTAGCCCTTATAGACAACTAGATGACACTTGACGATTGACTAAATGTGATACATCTACCCAAACAAGTGACGTAAAAAGACACATTTAATAATTTTTAGAGTTTCCACAGTTTTCTTTCGTGAGTGGTATATTGGCACTATTTTTTCGACAAAAGTCCGATTGATCCCCATTTACAAATAGGTATTGAGTTCGTATTTGTGGAGGCTTCCCCATAATTCGTACTAACCTCTGGAAATGAGGTACGATCTAATCTTTGTTGACTGACAACGTTTCGGTACCTCATTTCCTCTACCTTCATCAGGCTTCTAATCACACACATTACAATGCTAATACTAACAAATTTAATAAAATTTGTTTAAATCCTACACATAATCGTTAAATTATGTAATATGTATTGCGTACCTAGTAAAAAATTATTTCAAATTGGACCAGAAGAATGTACCAAAGTCAGTATAAAAAGTACAAATGCGCTTCGTGCTTACAGGCTTCTAAACTGTAAAAACCGGTATAATCCTCGATATCGACTTTATATTTGGTCAATAAATCTGTTGAACTGCCTCACTTTTCTACACCAAATTTAAAATAGGTATGAAGGTTTGAATTGGTTCCTACTGATGAGTCGCATCGAAGCACAAAAAAGAATGTTTCCGTGAGATTGTATACGTTTTTTACACTGAATTTGCTATATCTTTTTTCTTCTTTTCACGAATTTGTTACCAGTTATTAAATCAGATTTGAGAGCTTAAAGTAAGCACCAATCCCATGGTATTTAACCAGTCGTCGAACAACATACCAAAACTACCCTTAATCGATTATTTTGTTTAACGACTGGTTAGATACAATGGGATTGGAGTTAACTCCACGCTCACTAACTTGATATAAAGAATTTTTAATACCGGCTGCGGCATCAATGATTTTTAATTTGTTACTAAGCCCGCGATTTGCAATACATAATTGCACGTGTAATAACTTACGCAAAAAAAGAATGGAAAAATACTTTCCTTCATCAACGTTTGCGGTTTCTATTTTAAGCTATTTTTTCGACATATAATTTCTCGTTTACAGTTGCCTATTGTAGTCAAGCAGAAATTTAAAATTAATTAAGCTGGGTGTGAAGATATTTAGCATAGAAATGTCAAACAGACATATTCGTTCTTTAAATATTACCTTTATTTAAATAAAGAAATGTTTTTGAATTATCCTTAATCATAAAATTTCATCTTTATGAAATTTTATTTGTGTGAAACATTTTCTGTTTACGCGCTCTTACCAATAATTTCGTAAAGGATTTAAAAATAAAAAAAATTGTTCAGTGCAACTGCAAATTTTATCAAATACTCACTTTTGGTCGGAAATACGGATGAAATAGAATGAAACCGTTGTTGTTGATCGCAAAAAGGTAATTAAGCGGGCCCAACTGCAAGGTAAAAACAATATCAAATCACAATTTATACTCTAAATTTACATTGACTATAAATTTATTATACTAATATTTAGTACCAAAAAATTGTAAAGCGAATGCGTGATGTACAAATTATGTATTGACAAATTTCCTGTAAAATTAATTTATGCATCAAAATATTTTTTCGAATGTTATTTTATAAATATATAGACACAATTACTTGCATAGGTACACATAAATTAATCACATACGCAAACAGTGTCCATAAAAGAATATTCATAAATAGTGGCACAAATAATTGCATGCAAAAATAAATTCGTGCATAAATACAGGCATAAATTAACACATAAAACATATATACAAACAAACATAAATACAGAAATATATATCTCCATACAAATATGCATACACGTATATATAGACGCATAAATTTTGCAGCTATCGATACATACATACACACAAAAAAAGAAAAAAATATATGTGCATAAATACATATGTACATGTATGCATACATACATGCATACATATATTCATACACGAATACATACATTCATTCATAAAGTCCTTCCTACTTACATACATACATAAATACATACATAAATACATACATAAATATATACATAAATATATAAATACATACACACATAAATACATACAAACATACATACATACATAAAATCATACTATAAATAAATACATACATACATACATGTATAAATATATGAATTCATACACATATACATACAAATGTGTATATACAAAATATATACATACATATATATATATATACATCATACATACATATATAATACATAAATGTATAATGTATACATATATAATATATATATATATATATATATATATATATATACATGTATATACATACATATATAAATAAATACATACATATGCATACATACATACATACATACATATATACATACATACATACATACATACATACATACATACATACATACATACATACATACATACATACATACATACATACATACATACATACATACATACATACATGCATGTATAACACATACATACCTGCATACATACATACATACAAACATACATACATACCAGCATACATATATACATACATACATACATACATACATACATACATACATACATACATACATACGTAATACAAATAAACAATAATTGATTCCGCAAGTGGAGGTAAAAATTCATTAAATCAAGTTTGAAAGCTTGAAGTAAACACCAATCCCATTGTATTTAACCAATCGTCGAACAACATATCTAAACTAAAACCAGTCGTACAAGCATGGCAGCGTAATTGCAGACATGCATACAAACACAAATTCATCCATCCATTCATATATAAATGCAAAGATACATACATACATACATACATACATGCATAAATAAATACATGTGTAACTACATACATGCTTACATACATGTATACATACATGCATTTATATACACAAATATGCTTAAATTCACTAACAGATTCATGCATACATCTATAAATTTCTACCCACATACATACATAAATTAATATGTAAATAACTCTATGAATACACATATACCTCATGCAAGTTGTTGATAATTTAATAAAATTCCTGTAACCATATTGAAATTAGTTAGAATTTACTTTGATGTAGACATAATAGACAAGCTAGACATAAATGACAAGCTATTGTTTGCACTTAAACTTAAATGTAATTGAAATTAGCAATCTAATGATGTTTTCAAGCATTTTATGCTGGCATATGGACTGATACTTAGTAGGTTCATTTTTCCTGCCCCATTTTATGTTCAGTCCACTTTTTTGGACTTTTCCAATAAGGCCGTAAGTTGTGTTGTGATTTTGTACACCATACATACAAAAATTATCAAATATTGCCTGTTTACGTCTAAACGATTTCGCCTTTTCTGTCGGCATGCATGACACTGTCCAATTGTATGATCTCGGTGATTGATGCGATATTAACGAGAGCCCCGATTAAGAGCAGTTTGATTAAAATTAGCAGTTTCTTTCAATTGGAAACTTCTGTGTTCCTACGTGGAGCTGCCAGATCTTAAAATTAAGCTCAAATGTTTGATTTCGGCACGGTACAACAGTACTGAACATTAATGAGGAACTTAATAATAAGATCTTACCTCTATTCTAGTATATTGCCTATGCGACACATTAGCATTTTCTAACCTTTTAAGGCTTCAAATTTCAGCATAATTGCATGTTAACCATTTCAATATTTATTCTAGAAAACATTTTCTTGTAAAATTAAACGAACATTGGTTGCGCGGGTGGTGATAACAATTATTATAAACAAGGTTGCGGTCTTCATATAAACACCTGACCCTAATAACATACATTTGTCAGTATAAACTAAGAATTGTATAGTGTAGAAAGGCAATTCATCCAGTAGACCGGTTTCGTTCTTATTGGGAACTCATCATGTACTGGCCAGAATTTGCCCAGGTTCAAGTCCTGTCCGCGGCAAATTCTGGCCAGTACATGATGAGTTCCCAATAACGACGAAACCGGTCTACTGGATGAATTGCCTTTTCTACACTATACAATTCTTAGTTTATACTGACATATGTAAGTTATTAATGGGTCAGGTGTTTATATCAAGACCGCAAACTTGTTTATAATAATTTTCTTGAAAATGTGCGCAGTAATTTTCAATCAAGATAGCATTGACTACTATCCACTAGCAGCAATATAAATCGAAAACTGACAATTTTATAATTCAAATTTGGAGATTAAATATCATTTCATAATTATTTTAAAACGATTAGTTCAAGTAACATATGCGGAAAGCAGTCTATATGAAAATCTTATAAGGGAAATAAAATTGTATTAACGACGTAACAGATTTATTTCTGTACATAAAAAATAATGTCTTCTGGTGAATTGACCACACAGGAGTTTAAATCGAGACTTCTTAGAAAAAAGTGAGTATATATTTTGAAAAGGTGATAATCCTGTTAAAAAAGAAGTATTTAAATTACGAGAAAACCAAAAAATATTAATCATTATATTTTGTTTGATTAAAAAACTATTTTTTTATATTTTCTATGAGTATCAAACCATTGAATATCTGCAGGAGAATGCGTTTCAGCTCACCTCGATTTTTAACCTTTAGATGCTCTATGTGCTCTCCAAAACCACGTTCCTGTTATAAAGTCCTCGCAAAGTTCATTCTCTTTTTAGATTTCATTTTAATATTAAAGATTTTATAAAATCTTCAACAGAATTTCATTATTTGCAGTAAGGAAAATCATGTTACATTTTCAGCTTCAATTCCGTTTCCTCATTCTGATAAGACGCGACGTAACGTGTGAGCCACATTATTAACATGTATTTCCTCATTAGTGAATGTGTTGCACAACTAATTTATGAACAAACCTTTCGTTTAACGTGTTTTCATTTTATAATTCAAAATTTGACTTGCTTTCGAGTAAAATTTATGCAATACTATTAGGTGGATAGCCCCTTATCTGATTTCTAAACCTTATATATGCATTGTGACTTAATTCTCGTTACTCCGTTTTGCACCGCACTTCAATGTTGAGAAAGAAACATTGAAGAGCAAAATTAGTTATAGCTTTCGGTAGTTTTCTATGTTGACTGTATGGTTATATACAGTGCAATTGGTGTTAACTTAAAATTTGCCAATTTTTTCGCGTTAATTTTGTTACCAACCCCGCAATAAATAATTGTTTAACGAAAATTTAATCTCTAATATATATAAATCAACTTATCTTTTCACAAGCGACCAATCTTTTTAATTCTTTTAAATGACACGTACATTTAAAAAATTACTGTTTCATTCTTTGTGCTCGCCACCTTAAATTTTTGCATCTTTTTAAATGAAAACTTATTATGACTCATATATTTTAACACCTAGCTTAATATATGTGCAAAGAAATAGTGATTTGCTTATTGGCAATTTATTGTAAGGTTGCATATAAAAGTTAAATAAAATTTACTTTTTCTTCAACTTTTGTCTTTTGTTTACTGTTCATATAAGCAAAATTTAATTAAAATTATTGAAATAAATCCTTCAAGCATTTAAAAAAATGTTATGTCAAAGTACCGTACTTGAAAATTCATTCAATTTAGTCTAGATAATTTTTAAAACCACCAAAATTATATTAATGGTAAATACCAATTTTTCTCAATTTTCGACAAAACTTACATAAAACTTTTCAACCTTCTTTTATAGCAAAGGTAAATCATTTTAGTGATAAAATTGCATATGACATTGCAAAATATAAGGCAACGTTATCCCCATATAAAAGTTCAGTTTCTGACTTCTATGTTTTATTCGTTCAATTTCTTCACAAAGTGTTTGTTTAATTATTAATTATATACGTTTAAAAGTATTTTCACCATGTTACTTCAGCAAAAAATGATATATTTTAAGGATTTTCGAGATGTAAATTTGTTTTCCTTCATGCATGTCTGATTTTGTTTGAGCTATATCGAACAAAGTAGATCTAGTTTTATTTGGAGGACATTCCAAAAGAGTATTTTAATAGACTTAAATCCAAAATTACAATTAAAACTATTAAGATATAAATAAAATTTTATTTACAAGAACATTTGAGACACAAATATAAGTCTAATAAGAATTATACAATTTTGAAACGTAATTTTGTTTGATCGGATTTATTATCATTTTAGGACTCAAGTAAATTGATACACATTCAAAATTATTAAACATTAATATGTACTATAATCAGAGATAAATGCACTGGAAACAGATGCTTCACAGTGAGTGGTTAAGCCTTTTTGTTTTTATTGTGCATTTCCAAAGCGACTATTCTTAACTGGGCATCACCAGCTACACTCATTACATTTAATTAAATTATCATGGATACCGCGTGTGGTGATAAGTCTTTATATAAAGTTATCAAGCCTGATATAAACACAAATTTCATTTTACATAACGCCGTGTACAACATAGCAAATCTACCGTCAATCACGCGTAACGACGCATTGTGACCTTCTGTGCTCACCATCAAAGCAAGACGGCAAACGCAATAACAAAGGTAAAACCAAATTGCATATATAAGGTATCGAAATTCAGAGATACTATACTCGTCCCTATTAAACTAGCATAGTTTTTACTCGATTGGAAATGTCGACAGCACAGTTTCTATGCTGTCACGAACATGGTATTTTGGAAGTCTGGTTGACAGTAGTCACTTCATGTTGTTCGACCTGCCAGAAAAAGATGCAATTGGTATTGACTCGTTTCGTCTAAAGAACTCTTTGGAAGTTTTTGTAGCACCTAGGATGCAATAAATTAGATATTTTCGGGTAAAAATGATGACAACCAAAATGCATTCACCAAAGGAGACCCAAATAAGATAACCAGTCATGATATTTGCCTTGCAGATTAAATGCGTTTCCAATTGTTGAACACTTGAAAATAAACCCTCGTTAGCGAGAGGGTCGTATCTTTGCCCATCGTTTTGACAATTGGACCAGCGGAAAGGTAATTGGATTAGACAGAGCGAGATCAAGTACGATCAAGTCACGTCAAGGTGAAAAGCGAAAGATTACCTGCACGACGTTTGAAAGTCATATATAAGTAGAACATGCTAATGGAGGCAAAATGTTGAAATGTCAAAAATATCAAAATAAATAGTAACTAAGTCAGATAAATGAAGGGAAATATCATTGGATCATTAGACAAATCATTACAAAAAATACCTCACACAAACACCCCCACCCCCAAATTACCTTGTACGAAGATCGTGAAAGCAGATGTGCGTATACAAAACAAAGGCATTTAATGCTGAACAGCTCTGCATACAATTGATAGATAGATCTCAAAGGACCGGAAGTATCAACCTCAGCAAGAATTATACACGTACATTAAGCTGAAAATTTTCACTGTTATGTCATGCACAAAAACCGTAAATAACATTTTACCTATTCTCTCGTATTGATTTTTCCGACCAAAGTAGTAATTGCATATACGATAAACTGTGCATAGCGAAATCCATTGATCAATCACAGTTACTTGAAATTCTCCAAATTCAATTTTAAACGTCTGTCTCTCGGCTAAAACAGTCGTCGTGCATTCGAAAAACAAACGTTAAAATGACAACACCTGTGACGTTAGCGCAATATTTGGAATGAATTGGCATAAACCAATCGCCAAATGCGAGTTAAACTGCGAAACACAGACAACAACGTAGCCTGAGCACCAGTCAGGACAAAAATATTTTGGCTGACAGTTAAAGGCCAGATTTATTAACTGCGGTAAAGTTGAAATGTCGGCGGTTAACTTACAGCCAGCCCTTGTTGTGCTCTCTGAACCCGAATTGGCAATATCTATACCCACAACGCTGAGCAATACGCTGAGTTTATGGCGAGCCTAAAATCATAAAAGAGAAAGCTGACGCAAATGGTGGCTTTATTAGAAGATCTATTTATAAAAAATAAACAACTGCCATAAATCAAATTGTGATTGTAATTTTAGATGTATGTTTATATATATATATATATATATATATATATATATATATATATATTTATTTATTTATTTATTTATAATGTCCATTCCTTTTTAATTTAACAGTATTCTTATAATTAGGAAAACACAAATATCAAAGTGGATAAAGGCCATTTATTTCGTGAATACTAATCATCTCTTATACAATCATACATATTTATACATTTTGGGTTTTCAATTGATTATGCTAGTGGTAACAAATCTGACTCGTTTTTACTGCTGTTTCTTGTTTTGGCTAGTTGGTGAGTGTGTATGCGTTTGTGTTTGTGTGTATGCGTGTTTGCATGTAAAGGTCATTCTCGCAGTATTGCAAAGTGATGTCTGAGATCTGGTCATTATTGTTTTGATAGCTTGAGAATTAACTATTTGTGCGCATTGTTCACTGTTACATATACAAGTGCTATTTTCCTCAGTATAGTTGATCGTTTCACCAAGTCAGCCAATTTGTCGTTTTCACGTGGTAACAACGCCAGTGTGGATTACAGTAGCTAAATGCTCATATATATATATGTATATATATATATATATATATATATATATATATATATATATATATATATATATATATATAGCGAGGCGACAGCTGCATAGAAATCGTGCAGCCAACATTTCCAGTCAAGTTCAATGTATGCAAGACTGCTAGAGGTGAGAGCCGCATATCTAAATTTGATTTCCATATACATTCAATGCGGTTTGATCCTCGATAGTCAGTTTGCCGTCGTACTCTGATGATGATCATGGAAGGTCGAAACGGGTCAGTGCGTTGCGGCTGACGGTAGTTTTGTTACGTTTTTCGACGACTGGTTAAATACAATGGGATTGGTGTTTACTTCAAGCTCGCAAACTTGATTTAATGAACGTTTGTGCTAGCTCTTCATAGCCAAGTCTATAAAAGACAAACAAATAATTTACTTACAGATCGTGTTGTGTTGTCATACACTGCTCTAGCAATTGACGTGTACCCATCAAAGTCGGCAGGCTTCAGTGGTATAAGTGTTTTCTAAAAATTCAATAAAAAATGTTTTATTGGCAAGATACTAAAAGAACGGTTATGGAACCATTCTTTGAAGAGAAAAAAAATTATTTTACATATGATTAGTAGTAATAAAATTAATTCAAAATTCTGAACAATTTTATCATCGTCAGTAGTTATTTATTTTAACTTTGCCGACTTGAGCAATGAGGGTAAGTTTCTTTCTGACGAATTTAATTTTATTTATCAAAAGCATGGTAAATCTCCAACATCAAGAGAAAAGAACAAAATTTTATCAAATACAGAAAGTATTTCTAGATTTTTTAAATTTTAATTATTTTGAAAATATATGTCAATCAAAAAGACAATTTGAAACGGGGGAAATTTTGTAAAATGGAAACTTTACAATTCAAAATCAAAGTCCGTACATGCTTTTATTTGCAAAAGTCGGGTTTTTATTCATTAGTCCACAGATATTCTAAGATTGTTATTTCATTTATCTTTTTTTATTTCAGAAATATCTTAAAAGGCATGCCAGTTGAACAGACGTGTAAAGTATAAAAAATATACTGTTTTGTTTAAGAGGTTCGTAATTTTTTGGCCTAAAAGAGGAAATGTCTATTGGCTCTTTTTCAGAATCGTTTGGGGAATCTTCCTTAGTATGTTTAACCTCGAGATTCACGTGTTTATTGGTAAAGTATGTAGGATATAATTATTAATGACCGTTTCCCTTTTATTTTCCAGAAGGCAAATGATCTACATTTTATAACAGGCACTGAATTTGAATTTCAAATATTTTTGTATTATTAAAGAAGAGAATTTTTTATGAATTGCAGGTGTAGAGAATGACGTGTGGTTATTACCAACGAACTTATATTTTAAAAATCAGTGGTTTTGCCAACAAATTGACATTTCGAAGAATATCATCTTCTTTCTTGGAAATGTGCGAATTAAATTTTTTTATAGCTATTGGGTGTCTCGAATACATTATATATATTCTTATTTAATAATTTATTTTGGTTTTTTAAAATAATTTATTCGAATGAATAGTCCTGCAGCAATGCCCACAATAATCTACATTCGGTTTTTCCTCTATTTATTAATAATAATTTTCGAATACAAAATTGTTAATTTATATTGATATATCAATTTACCTTCAGACTACTGATGCTTAATGTACTTTATATGGAACGTTTTGAATTATTGGCGATTTTTTAAAAGTGGAATAAAAATTAGTACTTAATTTATGACATAAACTAGTTAAATCACTCATTGCACAGCTCTATATTGAAATAATTAATTATCGATTCGGTGAAAATTCTAAATAATGGTTTTAAATTTGGAGAAATTTACTACTACTGTTAGTAGCATTATTAGATATTTACAAATAAAAAAGTTTAAATTCTGAGTTGCAACGACTTATTTCGGGGACACACACTCCAGTAACAGCCTCAAGTCAGATTGCTTCATACAGAACATTGTATGTGTCGCTAGTATGATGTTCTGTCTTAATGTGAATAATTTCTATTGAAGTTGACTAAATGTGTTGCCGTTGATGATTAGCATATAA
Organism: Eudiplozoon nipponicum; assembly: GCA_029291075.1. Classification (NCBI taxonomy): domain Eukaryota; kingdom Metazoa; phylum Platyhelminthes; class Monogenea; order Mazocraeidea; family Diplozoidae; genus Eudiplozoon; species Eudiplozoon nipponicum. Next base: position 144,676 of record JAQBSW010000140.1, read on the forward strand.
GCTGGAAATGTATATAAGATTACACATTATTTTTATGCTGATTCGTTTAGACCATTACTATAATCAAGGTAGCTTCGAAGTCTGGTGCTCTAACAACTGAGCTACCCTGCCGCACTCAGTGGTTAGAGCCAAAACGTATAGTAGCTCGCTTCGAGCCAGAAAGGTTTACTAATGTCAGCATAAACAGAAGGAATTATCCCTGCAACAATTCCAACTGTGTGTAGATAGCGTAAGAATCATCTCGTGGACAAAAATCTACATCAATTCTTCTACCTATGAATGGAAAACTATTTCGGATTTCCATGTTTTCGGAATCGCTCTGGCAGGTTTACGTTATTTAGTCGATATAACTAAAATCAACTGTTCAAATATCAACAGTCGGCAGATAGCCGAGAAAATGGATTTGTACATTAATTGACTACAAACCAGTGAATTGCGCGTGCGTGATTCCTTGGCTACGTTTCGAAATTACCCTTCATATTTATGTAATGTATCCTTTCCACGAAACCCAATTCGCTGCGCATTTCAGAATGAAACATATGACGTACATGCTAGTTCTGGTTAACCTGCTTTCAAATGAACAGTGTATTGCTAAATTTACATTTCTAATACATGAATTTGGCTAAACGTAACAGTATACAAGTTCAAACAAAAGTGTTTAACTTACTACGATTTTATTCTCCACCATCGGGCTTGGCTGTTCTGGTTCATCTTGAGTCTGAAATATAAACAAATTGATAGTTCCAATAATACCAGCAGTTTTATACTGTTTGTAGCGGAGAATTACTATAGATGCAATTGAATATCAGGTGTTTGAATACCTAGTAACAAATTAGTAAAAATATAAACAGAAGAAAAAAACAAAGAGAGCATGAACGGAAGTTATAATATCTTGCACATTCGCTTCGTGCTTACTGAAGAAAATTGAAAATATTTCTGAACACCTGTGACTTCAGAATATACTTTCCGTTCATGTTGCCTAGGATTTATCCTTCTGGTCATATTTGAACTAATTTGTTACTAGGTGACAAAAACCTAGTAGTTAATTTAATCCTGTAAGCTTATTTATAATGAAAAATTGCTATTATACAATATTTAACATTAAAAATAACCTCCGCCGGGTCGAATTGCTTATTGTATGTAAAACAGAATTGGGGATGTCTAGTTGAAACATAAGTTCGAAAGAGATGACGCGTATGATCTGCCTGAATTTGAGATATCCAGAAAATTATCATCTGATGCACAATTGAAAAGAGCATTCAATGATTGGCTTTATTGATGTAGAGAATGAGTTGCAAGGCTGAAGCAAATGCAACTTTGTTCGAGCATAGACCGCGGCAGTATTTGCAGATACATGACGGATGTGCAAAAACTTCAAACTCGGCTTACATGATGCAGATAATTTGCTAATTTATTAAATAAAAGACATGACGACATGTAGACGAGTAATAATAAAATAAAGTATAAGGCTGAGTACAATTATATATCTAGGTGTCAGAAGAATGCCACGTATAGGTTCGGGATATATATATAATATTATTTCTACTTTTACTTTACTGCGGCTGACTCCTTTGAGGATAAGTCATTCACTCTCATGGAGTTTTAATTTGGTACAAGTGGTGTCCCTCACCACTCAGCTTTTGATCGAGGACGCACCCTAGCCTTTGCACATCCAAGCGCAGTCTGAGTAAAGTCCATCCCCTCCTCAACGTGGTACGACGGTGTCAACCATGTTTCGATGGCCGATCGTACATGGGCTAACGGGGCTATGGCGGTGGTGTCACCAGGGCGTGGTGGATTTCCGACTGGCAATCGGATCTCCTACAAAATACCACATGAGCCCGACGACGGCACCATGACTCGGCGTGTGTTCCCCGCCACAAAAGGGTTCAACAGCCATAGGATTACATGGACTCCTGGACAGTACCCCGTACTTCCGAATGGCGAATGTGCTCTCAACAGCCACCGGCAACTATGCAACTTACTTATATATATAATATATAGAAAGCTGACGTTGTATGAAGTTAAATCTACAACTGTTGGCTTACACATTCTTATTGTAGATTGTACCCTCTAATTGCCCTACATTCATCACACAAATGTATAGTGGGTAAAGGGCGTAGTACCGGACCCTACTGATTTGTCGCCAGTAAACACGAATCGAATGTGCACATGACCAATTTTTATCTGTTCATGCTGACTTTGTCTTTCCTTCTAGTCATATAAGAACTAATTTGTTACTAGGTGTGCAACACCTATACACAATTCAAAATTCAATCATAGGAATCATCACGATTGAATGCATAAGCAGTTCAGATCTGGAGAAAATTTCACTATTCTTTGGCAAATACATGTCGTATTTTATGCTTTAATGGAAGGCTTAAAGATAAAAATAATAAATTTCCATAAATTGATTTACTTATCTTAAATTTAATAATGCAATTTTTGATATAATTTAAAATGCAAATGTTAAAAAATTTCAATTATTTTTGACAGGATCTAAAAAAGTTACAAAAGTAAAACTTACATTTTCCTCGCGACTGAAATTTCCGTGCACTAAATTCTGAAAAGAAATAATTATTTAATTTCCATATTTATTTAAAATATAATAATTTCTCACGTATATGCTAAGTATTTAAATGTTTTTTTCTTCGAACAAAAAGAACTATTAATTGTTCATTAATTAAATCGGTCGTTTTACCTGGTTCCGAAATCAAAACAATGTGCAATTGTGAATTTTTTAATAAATGTATCGTTTGGGAAAGCGATATTTATGATAGTGTGATCTGTATGTATGTTACCGTCTTACGTGCTAATGTGCAAGCAAAATTGGAAAAGCTACTTCAGAGCCTTTAGAATTTAAATATGCTAAGCGTGTACTTTCATATTGGAAATTCAGAAACATCTTCCATGTGGTCGAGACGAGATTTTGCTCTACTTTATCGATCGATTTATTCTATAAGTTAAATTTATATTCATTCTGCTATAACGAGGAAGCAGAATAGAAACTAAAGCATAATTTCCGGTTTAATGTCTCCAAATAGACTTATATATAGGTGCATCTGATCACCAAGAAGACGTGTACAGTAGGGAAATGTGATTCATTAAATCATGAAGACGTGACTTTTTTTAAAAAATTGATTTTTACGTACATTAAAATAATTTTGTTTTATCGTTTTACAATTGAATTTTTCTGATTATAGACAGACGTTGTTTTAGAAAATCGGAATTAGTTTGCACAGATGTGTTTAAACTGAATCGGCATGAATTACTTAATGTTTCAGCAGTAAATTATTAACGAAAATAATTAAAACTTGATAATGCAATAAAATTCATCTTTCGTCTACCATAATTTTAGTTAATTTGAAAGACAAAACGCAATGCAGCTGAGATGCATAATTTTAAAACTCATTTAATTCTTCAACATGTTGTGGAATGACATGTCAAAACTAAAATAAATTTCCCCGACTTCAAATTTCAGACTACAAATTTTAATTAAATTTTGTGCGCGACAGAATATTTCAAACTTTATTTCTCTTTGTTTCCCAAAAAAACCGGCTACATTCCAATCAATAATTTTGTTCGCTATATTTCGGATTTGTGTTTCATAAGCTTCTTCCATTGTCAAATCTCTCTCTCTCTTTGTTTCCGGCATTAAATTCGTGTGCTTAGTTCACCAATAAAAAGTTGTTTTTGAAGTGAAAGTAAGAATGTATGAAATTAAGAAATTGGCGGGCATATTGTAGCCTCTATGAAAAATGAAGAACAGGTTATGTTATAAGTTTATTTTCCTCTACTAACTTCGCATTTTCGTGTAGTGTTTCCATTAAAACTCAGCAACGAATTCAAATATACCGCCTGAAAATTAATCATAAAATCAATTTCTGTTATTCTAATTTTTTTATTGATTATGAAAAAATCTGTGTCTCTTTAAATCTTGCTTAACATTCGCATCAATGTCATTTGACTTTTGTGGCCATTTAACTTATTATACTTGTCTGCAGAATTAGCTGCATATTGAAATGCATAAATACAATGCAGTACAAGTTATTGTGCTGAAATAGCACGTATTTCAGCTCAATTCAATTTGTCCCACTTCTTGAATAGGCAGTAAGATATATAATGAGAGACTAAAGTAGCCAATCATTTACATTTTATCATTGCGTCCGAGCGTGTCATTTCGCATGGCTATTCTTTCAATAAGGCTCTAATACGCGTCATTTGTATAGTTTAAAACTTGTCCAAATACGCTAAATGTGTCGGTTTAAATTCTAGTTCGTTTATTTTGAAGCCTATTCTGTCTATTCTTCTTTCAAACCTGGTTTCACGCCTTCTATTTACACTCTCTGGACATTTACGATAGTTCCACGCGTATCAATTAAAATTTTTTCGAAAGAAACGACTATTCAGCCTGAAATCTACCATACATGGGAAATGGGAATTTCTAGAACTAACATATTGCATCATAATCATGCAATTTTTTTGGAACTGATGATTTTTTTGCACAATATTCACATCTTTTACAATTTTTGTGGAAAATGTTACCTAACTATTGTTTCAGACTTCTTTATCGATCGACTATTTCAACGAACGTTGCAAATGCGTTCACCTCTGTCGTTGTTTTCAAACATTTGCTTTACTTTTTTTTTAATTTTGTGGGGTGCCAGAAGCATGGTCTACAATGCCGCGTTTTGCGTACGCGGGTTGTAGCTTTGCACCAACAATTTCACAAAGATCCGATTGATCACAATTTCCATTTCGGTGTCTATTTGCCTTTTGATTAGTGTATTCGTCCCTTTTCTTCCAGGAAAGACTTCAACTCGTTCATACTCAACCATTGGAACTGTGGTTCTATCTAATCTTTGTTTACTCTGTAACGTTTCGGGTGCGTTTCATCCTGCACCATCATCAGCTTTCACCCATACAGCAAATACTCACAATAGCAGATTTTAGTAAATGTGGAAATGCGTCGGCTGCAAAATTTCTCGAAGGAAGTCACTCACTAAAGTTAAATACAAATGTTTGGTGTTTACTAAAGCCTGCAAACTTTATTTAAAGAACATTTACCCACCACCCGCGCAGTCAATGTGTGCTTAATTTTAATATATATATATATATATGTATATATGCTTGTGGAATTCTGCATAATTTTAATGTTCGTGACTGCATAGAAATTTTGCAGCCGATATTTCAGTCATACAATGTATGCAAGACTACTGAGGTGAGAGCTATCTAATTTGCCTAACTATATATATATGTAAAGGTGGTTTTGATCCTCGCTAGTCAATTTGTTGTCGTAATTTGGATAATAATCAAGGAAGGTCAGAAATTTTGTTATGTTGTTCGACGACTGGTTAAATTCAATTGGATTGGTGTTTACTTCAAGCTTGCAAACTTGATTTAAAGAATTGTTACCACCACCCGCGCAATCAATTATTGTTTAATTGTATTAATGTCTTGTTTGGGAACATACTTCCAATTTAAAGGAAAAGTGTTTTGTCAAATTGCGTTTCATTTTCATCTTTAGTTGTATCTATCTAAATATATGCTGTTTTACATTAAATCAGATTAACCCAATCAGATAGCTATTAAATTTTCATATATATCAATGCGATTTGAGATCAAATTCCATTTTCTAGGTCGTTTATATTCACCCTATTTAAGTACCAAAATTGCATTAAATGCAGCTTTTCTAAGCAATATTTACATTCATGGTAAAAAAGTTTTTGCGTATTTTAATTTGATTTAACGAGGCCAAACTACAATAATTTTACTGTTTCTTGAAATATTCTTAAATTTAGTCAAATTAACAGTTTATCTCGCCTATATTTTATCATTAAGTTAACGTTTTCCTATGTCATTATTTCGATTTCTTTAACAATTAAATCGTTCTGTTTCAAATAGTTACGTTCCCAGAGAAAAACTGAAGAAGGGTAACGCTTATCTGATGTTGTTAGTTGAAACATCTTTAATCTGCTGCTAAATACAGAAAATACACTTGAACGTGATTTTATAATAAAATAGTCTACTGTTTGTGTGCATGTGTGTGTGTGTCAATTTATGTGTGTGTGAATCAATATATGCGCTTCCCGCATCCTGTTAATTGTTGCAGAATGTATGTTTTTGATCTAAACTAAACACGCTTGCCTCTCTGAAACATTTACTATGTAAAGTAACAGAAATTGAATTTGAGCTCAGTTCTGGCGAAATAATTCTCTTTATTTGACGCTGTTCTATTTACCAGTTGTACAATGTATTTTTGCTTCAATACACGATTTATTTCTCTACTGATAACACCTTCCTATGTTATGTTATTTGCAAGCAGACATTGAATTCAGATTTATTTTATTTTGTAACTAGAAGGGTAAATGGTTCAAAACTTTTCACAATTTGATTGATTAATCACAATGAATAAGTGTGCCATTCAAAAATCAAACTGCTAGATGTACATTATATATGTGTGTTAAAGAAAGACTTATTCTTTTGTCAAACATTCCAATTCGTCTTACCTTTACTTGAATCTGTCGAACTGCAACTCCCGTCCAAATGACGAAACTCTTCTTATCGATTGCGTTTGAACGCGCTGACACATCTAGATAACGCTATAAATTGCCACATCAAAATGCAATACCGTAAGAGATTAAGTTAATATCTTGTTGCCAAACGTTGATAATCTAACGTTGCATAGAGACCGCCAGTAAACAGAATTAGATTGAATTTGAAACATGATTTGGATGCAAAATGTATTTCTGTTTCGTGTATCGCAAGAACAATTTACAAACCAGATAGCACCGGAGATTTCCACATAGCCGCGTCGTTTTTGAATAAAGCGAATTGCAAAATGTTGCCATCTTAATTGTGTCTTTGTGTTAGTATTACGACTCCGACTAATGCACTGTTGCCATGTTCTGGGAAATAAATGATGTTGTCATGTGTTATCGAGATTCTTATGTATAAGTACTTATCAAATTATTTACTTGTAGGAAGAACAATAAATGAAATAACTTTAAGTTTGCGATCTTGCTATAAACACCTGACCCATAAAGTACATACATTTGTCAGTATAAACTAAGTGTTGTATAGTGTAGAAAAAGCAAGTCACCCGGTAGACAGATCTCGTCCTTAGTTGGGAACTCATCACGAACTGTCGAGAATCTACCACGGACAGGGCTCTAACTTGGGCACGTCTAAATGAGCCACACTGCAGGAATTGAAGTTACTATATTTTAAATGTAATGAAATAAGATTCGTTTAAGCTGGTGTACTATGCATTTTAAACGTCACTTTAAGAAACTGCTAAAATCATGAACATCTACATGCTAGCTGTGCAGCTGTAGGAACTATTTTGACATTAGTTTGTTATAAGGAATATAGAATAATAACCACACTCAAAAATAGTGGTTATAATATAAATAAATGCAAGAATATTAAAAAAACTAAATTATCATAATTAACTAAGATCATAGTAAGGTAAGTAGTAATAATGATAAATATATTAATAATAATGATGTCAACAACGTTGTCACTACAATGATAAAGAGATATTTTAGAAAATATTGCAGATGATTAAAATGTAAAATAACATTTTCAAATAATCTTAATAGGAAAAAAAATAAATAATACTAATACTAATTCTCATAATAATAAGACTATTAATAATAATAATAATAATACTGATTATAAAATAATAATAATAATAATAATAATAGTAATAATAATACACTAATAATAAAAAAGATTTTAACAAAAATAATAATATTAATAATAATAATAATAATAATAATAATAATAATAATAATTCATTGTACTTATAGTTATTACTAGTTTGTCCGCGTTATGATGTGTTGACGATCTTCATCGTGCACATATAAGAAACACAACTAAATAACCTTCTATATTTGTCAGATTTAATGCATTTACAAAATGGCATATAAGTAATATTAGGTAATATAGCATGTGCAACTGATCTACTAGACCGCTTTTGTCCCCATTGTGCAGTCCTTGATAGTAGCTAAAATTGACACGACGAAGGATTGTAAAAGAAGTCATTTGGTGTCGAATCGCACAGTCGATATCTTGCGCATTAGATGCAGCGCATCTCATAAATGTTTCGCTGCTGTATCCATGTACCAATTTATATAAAAATAACGTACATATGGTCAATTACTAATTTTAAACCTTAACCTCGTATCATCTCATCATTTTGTCTAATATCTCACCAAACAGAGCTGGCTAGTAAAGATCAAAGTTCTAAAAGAGCAACATTGAGATTCCTCACGACGGCAAAAGTAACAAAAAACCTAATTTGTGTGCAATAACCGACATTCATGGATGACCGATTCAAATGCTCACAGACTCGGTTTCTGGTCTTGGATGACCTACCTACTGTTCACGAGTGTCCGTTAAGAATGGTGCAAGTAAACACGTTAAGAATCATTTGCTACTTTTAACATTGTTTTGTTCATATCAACTCAATATTTTAATAAAGCTTTCAATTAATTTTTTTTTTATTTATGTACATATATATATATAATTCGGGAACATAGTTATCATAAAGTTTCTGCGTGTCGACGCCTTCATATTTGCGTCAACTTCTTGCGTAATACATTTCAAGGCATTAATTTCAACCAAAATTATTATAACCAGTTTTAATTTCTGGTAACTGAAAAAGGCCATTTTGTTAAAATTTGAGCTAAAAATTAGATAATCAAGTGAATAAACCTTGCCTAGCATTTTCATGTTGAAAGAAATGTTCTGCAACACTTCTTGTACTGAGTTGAACACTTTTGGATTAATAGAAACAAAATTGAAGATTCTAAGATCATCAAAAATCTATAACATCTGGCATTGACGTCAATTGCCGGTAGTTAATCCGGCACTTCAAAAATAACAGGCTATTATACTTTGCAACCGTTGGTAAGTAATATGCTAATATTTACGGTTTTAAAATTTGCCGCCAGCTGCATTAATTTCATTTACGCGTGTGCCGCGAATTTATTTCTATCCACAGAACTTTATTTTACCTGTTTCTTTTGTTTTTAGCAGGGATGCTGAATTATCTGTCAAATCTCTCACTTGAAACTTATTTGTGCACAAATTTTAGTAAAATTGTCAATCACGTCAAACATAACAAGATATATAAAAGCAAATTAAATGTTTCGATCTCAAGAGAGTTTTGAAGGGTGGGCACTGTATAGGTGAGCGTGTCTGTAACTGCAAAATATTCCGTAACATAATCATTGAATACACGTTTATATCTATCCAAGTGAAATTACAGTTGATCACTGTCAATTCCCTTTTGCACGCAACAGGCTAAACATGAGGAAAATCAATACTAAATCCAAACGGTACTAAACAAACAGTGTAATTAGGCAATTAGCTACCTAAGACGAAGGGAGAATACAGATCTCATGAATGCATTATTATGGTATGGAATTTCCTCCGGAAATAGTAATCTTATATATGAAAAATAATACATTCAATAATGCTAAGAAGAGGAGAGTATAAAAGGCATGCAATTATGGCTCCGTTATGGGTCATCAGGCAGATTGCTAAGGCTAGAAAAACATTTCGTCATGCAATCGCAGTATTTTTAGAAATTTAAATAGATAATCAATTGAAGAGAAATGCACAAGCGATCGCATGAATTTTGCTTCTGTAGAAAAATCGTTATGACGCATATTTGATGAAGCCTTATCGATTGACAAAAAATATTGCTCAAATAATAATCAGACTATGTAAGAGACTACGAGTGTTGCAAAAGTGGTGTTAATTTGGAGTGTAGGTAAAGATTAGACTCATGTATCTCGGTGTGAGCTTTCGTACAAATTACCAAATTGTTCGTTCTTCTTCAGTATATATAAAATGAAATTATTTATACTCTTAATTTCTTTCTTATTTGTGTTCTTCCAATTTTCATTTAATCTGTCCCAAGCATTTACAAATAAAGGCTCCACTAGTAAAAGATTCTAATAATCTAATTCCCCTTTAAGTAAATGTTTGTGTAGAACCTCATTCATTAAATCTTTTTCCGCCTCTATTTACTTGAAAAATTATTATTACAGCTTCATACGACATTATATATATATATATATTTATTTATTTATTATTTATTTATATGTTCAATAAAGCATATATGGATACATATAGCTTTATATAAGATTTTAGTATAGACGTGTGATTAAATGTAATTTAAAGGGGTTCAGCTATATGAATTCAGAAGATCGTGTGCTATGTTGCGTTCTTGCTGCTATATATATATATATATATATATATATATATGTATGGCATGTTGTATACTAATGCGCCTTTTGGATAATAATTATTGAAAATCTTATATTTAGTATTCTTCAAACATAAAAGGATTTTCTTTAATACCTTGGACGAAGAACGTTTAACAAAAAGTTAAATAGATCTGCTTGAACGAAATTATCACAAGTGAATTTACGCAGCGTTGGGATTGCGCTTTAAGTTATAGTAAAGCTGTCGATGATCCTCCGGGGTGTAGCCATTATCGACAACTATGGAAATTCAACTTGTGAGGATAATGTGCCCATATGAAGCCCACCCTCTAAATGTATCGACAGTTTCAATTTTACAAGGTTATTAATTTGGCTACCATGTGAAGTGGCGTAATTAATTTTGACATATAAGTTTAATGTGGGGGGGGGGAGAAGCAGCAATGTAAAACAAATTATATGCACCTTAAATCATATAATATTTGGATAAATTATCTATATTTTAATCTGGAAATGATAAGCCTAATTAAAACCAAAAGTTTGAACAAACAAAGGACAGACATATATTACCAGCTGAAGTAAAGTTCATGTGAATATTATAGCGAAGGTGATGAATGTTATAAAAATTCTCGAATAAATGTTATACATTATATGAGCAATAAATGCAAAAATGTAAAAAGAACTGAAGAAAGGAAGTGTAAATTATGGTATGATGAATAGTCTTAAATTTTATAAACAAGTACTAAATTTATAAAGTCATATATAAGTTAATCGTAACTCAATATAGTTAATCATTTGCTGAAGCCGTTGATTGAATAATATCCTCGGAAATCGGTATGGAAATATCTTTGGAAAGATTGTGAATAATGCGTTTAACGACCTTGTGCAAGAAAACTACGATTTGGAGATTGAGTAACGTCCTGTCGCCTAATGCATCATTTCTTTTAAATGGTAGTTTACCTAAGACAAACTAGCCGTTAAAGCCACATATCAGCTAATAAAAATTCTTGAAATTTATATTTCTTTTGGATTAACATAGGTCAGTCTTGCTTCGGACACTAAAACTGCCAATGGAAGGGCTAAATACATTCATATTTGAAACTGATGGTGCTACTAGTATAAGTAACTTATATTATATAAAATAATATTAATTATGCATTTTGTAAAGATGATGATAATGTTTGTTAAAAAACATAAATATACCCAATAACAAGTGAATAAGAGATAACTTAAGACCGAAACATCGCTTAAACGACGTGTTAACTAATGAAGAGCCATCCAGCCAAATCTAAATATATCATTATAGGAAAATAACTATGTGAACTTCTTACTTATTAAAATATTCTGCTTTAATGTACGGCAGCTGATGATTAGCAAATTATGCTCCAATTATATAAAATTTAATAGCACAGTTTATGCCATTGGCTCACACATGGAGCTTCTATAGAAGAAAAAGTGATGATATAACAGAATGAAATGACGAATCCTCCCTGTACACTATTCAGCTGGAGAAGATTAGAAGAAGACAATACAACGTCAAGTTAGAGTATGATTTTGCCAAAACAGAAACATAACAGCACTTACCAAAACGTTCTCTTTTACATCAGCCAAAGTAGCAATGTTCACAGAGAAACCTGTTTCGTTTAAAACAAATAACAGAATATAAATTATAAAATTACAAAAATATGTATGCTTAAATGTGTATATTTATAGATTTTTTGTTACAATGTGATTATTTTGGTACATACATTTTTAAGTTTTGTAACTGATTATGTATAGTGAGATTGGTGTTTATCTCAAGCGCGCGAACTTGACCTAAAGAAAGTAAATATATTGTTGTCGTAAATTATACTTGGCATAAAAATTCATGCTATCAGTAGCGTTAAAGCCTGTTTGGATTTTTATTTACCAAATAAGTCCCGTTAAAATCAAAACATTTGATCAAACAAGAGAATTATTTTCGTTTCTTCATTATCGCATGAATTTTCAAGGTTACTTAAATATTAAGTACATATTATTATATGAAATGGGTAATCTTTTAATAGTATCTACATTGGATAAGTGATTCTGGCCGTTTAAAGGATACGAAAATCCGTTATATCCCCTCATTCAATTTTTTACCTCAATATAAGTCACCGTGTCACTTAAGCATTAACAAAGAAATTTTCAGAAATTTTAGTTGTGCTAATGTGGTAATGTGCAATGATTTATAATTGATTTCCATATCTTTTAATCTTTACTAAGCTGTAAAGTCCGGAAACAAATGTCTCGCTTTAAAAGGAGGCTTTCAAGCGTTCTATCTCAGATGTGTTTGTTGATTCATTTATAAATAAGCCGTTCAACTTTAGGCCTAAATTTGAAGATGGAGTCCCTCTACATATCTTAGTAGGCCGAAGTAGTGTTAAGCTTGTCTCGAATTTGCTTGCAGAGGCCAGATTTGTCCAAATAAATCGTGATTGTACCAATGTCAGATTTGATGTGAAATAAATTTTAAGCTAGTAACTAATGTTTCAATTATTTACAATAAAAGGAAGTTTCATAAATTTCCTTATCATTTGTGCATATTTATTACCTATAGTTTGGTTCATACTTTTCGGGATAATTAGAGTTATTTTAGTTCTCCATGATTATATAATATTAATGAAAATATTTATTACAGTATGCCATAATAAGGATCCAGGTTGCTGCAGGCTTTAAACATGACAAGTTGATGGCTATTATTCTCTATTTTAAATTTATCGCTTACATAAAACAATGTGTTTTTGTATAATTAAACGAACATTGGTTGCGCGGGTGGTCATAACAATTATTATATTTAAGGTTGCGATCTTGATATAAGCACCTGACCCCTTAATTACTTTCATATGGTATTATAAACAAAGAATTGTATATTGTAGAAAAGTCAATTCATCCAGTAGACCGGTTTCGTTCTTATTGAGAACTCATCATGTTCTGGCCAGAATTTGCCGCGGACAGGGCTCGAACCTGGTCACGTCTGCTTCGGAATCTAGTGCTTAAACCCCTGTTTAGTAATGACAGATTTGGGATGGTTAGTTGGAACTTTTGGTCTAAATGGATGCCATATGAGCTCCACCTAAATGAAAAATAGACTAGCCAAGTTACATTAGTTGGTATAAAACTGAAAATTGTACGTAGTGTAATGTGCGGCAGGGTGGCTCAGTGGTTTGAGCACCAGATTCCGAAGCAAACGTGCCCAGCTTCGAGCCCTGTCCGCGGCAAATTCAGGCCAGTACACGATGAGTTCCCAATAAGAATGAAATCGGTCTACTGGATGAATTGTCTTTTCTACAATGTACAATTCTTAGTTTATACTGGGAGTAACCCACATAGTTGCTTATATGCTTATCTATATATATAGATATATACGATATTTTAATACAGAAACTAATTCATATAGGATCTGAGTATAAATGTGTACTGAGCGGAAAAACGATTTAGTTAGTGTAACTTCCGTATTCGGTCTTGTCAAAATGATAGAATAATACTCTATAGAGCTTCAATAGTTTTTTAATCTCTCTGTATATAACCGATTGCAAGCTGGATGGAATTAGGTGAACTGGGGGGCAGGTGTGGATTACAGCAATATAGAATTCAAAATTTGTTGATCCTTCTATGCGTCCGGTACAGCAATTAAAATATAGACATCATTGATAGGCGTGTATGTCAATCCATTAGGTGTACTTATAGTTAAAATACACATGTTTATAGGTAGATGTGTGCGCAGAGGGGGACAGGGATAAGTTTTTGTATACATTTGAGTATTAGAGACTAGGTATAAGACCGGATATTAGGAAGACAATTAAGATAAAATATATATAAATATATCTGTCTTGAATGAGGATACCACATTTGCCACAAGTTGTGTTTTACTCCTGTGCGTATTGTGTCAACCCTGAAGATGAGACTGGAAATAACGTCTCGAAATATTGGTGAGAAGATCAATGGCGGATCTTGATCCTAAAGCGCTTTCAGACAATCAGCTAATTGAAGGCTTAAAGGAGAAAGGACAAGTGAGAACCCATCAACTGAGGCCAAAAATTACATCATCTGAAAAGATAAAAGGTTCAAGATTTTGCCGACCTATGAGTGCTAACAATTGTCCCGCACAAGAAAAATGCGGTCAAATCCGAAACGAAAAGGACAGCACTGAGAAACAAAATAATACATCTTTTAAAAGGATCCAGGTTGCTGCAGGCTTTAAACATGACAAGTTGATGGCTTATTATTCTCATTTTAAATTTATCGCTACATAAAACAACAAAGTATAATTAAACGAACATTGGTTGCGCGGGTGGTCATAACAATTATTATAATCAAGGTTGCGATCTTGATATAAGCACCTGACCCATTAATTACTTACATATGTCAGTATAAACTAAGAATTGTATATTGTAGAAAAGGCAATTCATCCAGTAGACCGGTTTCGTTCTTATTGAGAACTCATCATGTACTGGCCAGAATTTGCCGCGGACAGGGCTCGAACCTTCACGTCCTGCTTCGAATCTAGTGCTTAAACCCCTGTTTAGTAATGACAGATTTGGGATGGTTAGTTGGAACTTTTGGTCTAAATGGATGCCATATGAGCTCCACCTAAATGAAAAATAGACTAACCAAGTTACATTAGTTAGTATATAACTGAAAATTGTGTGTAGTGTAGTGTGCGGCAGGGTGGCTCAGTGGTTAGAGCACCAGATTCCGAAGCAGACGTGCCCAGGTTCGAGCCCTGTCCGCGGCAAATTCTGGCCAGTACATGATGAGTTCCCAATAAGGACGAAACCGGTCTACTGGATGAATTGCCTTTTCTACACTATACAATTCTTAGTTTATACTGACATATGTAAGTAATTAATGGGTCAGGTGTTTATATCAAGGTGTTTTTATATCATGAATGAGCAGTTCATTTGTTCAAATTTATCGGACTTTATCTTTGAGATCGTAATAACATATTATTTCCTACAAAATGGATGTAAAAAGAAACGAACAACAAATGATGGCTTTTTATCGACTGCAGTATAAGAAACGTATTTACTTACAAATGCTTCCTTGTTAATTAACGAAGATCATTATCGAAATTCTTAAATTTTTTATCTTAATTATAAGAATAAAATTACATTTAAAACTAGATATAACCAATGCCAATTGTTAATCTTGCCTCATCAACTGTTCTAATCGGAAGCATTTATACCACATTTATTTTTAGGAATTTCCTTCGGAGAGTTTTTCCTGGTTTAGTGAAACACAATACTATATATTTTTAAAATAAGTTTGCTAGCTAGATATTAAAACCAACCACAGTTTATTTTACCGGTCGCATAATATAGCAAAACTACTGCCAGTCGCATGCACTGACGCACATCGACCTTATATGGTCATCATCAGGGCAGGACGACATTTGGTCAAGCGAGAGTCAAATCGCAATGCATATACAAGCAAAGCAAAATTAGATGTGCGGTTCTCATCTCCGGTAGTCTTGCATACTTTGAACTTGACTGTAAATGTCGGCTGCACAATTTCTATGCAGTCACGAACATTAACTGTTTACAGCTTTTGACACATACATATAAGTAACACAATTAAATAATCTTAAATTTCGCGAGTTGTGGTAATAATTCTTTAAATCAAGTTTGCGAGCTTGAAGTAAACACCAATCCCATTGTATTTAACCAGTCATCAAACAACATAGCAAAACTACCGCCAGCACTGACGCGTTTCGACCTTCCATGATCATCATCAGAAAACGACGGCAAACTGACAATCGAGGATCAAACCGCATTGAATATATATGGAAATCCAAGTTATATATGCGGCTCTCACCTCTAGTAGTCTCGCATACATTGAACTTGACTGGAAATGTCGGATGCACAATTTCTATGCATTGACGAATATTTATTATTTGCAGCAGCATTTCTAGTTTTGCTTTCCATTTATATTAGTTGCTGTTCGATTCTCGCTAGACAGTTTGCGGTCGCGTTCTGCTGATTATCATAGAAGTTTTAAAAAATTGAGTACGTGTGAATGATGGTAGTTTTGTTATGTTGTTCGACGGCTTATATACTCTAGTAATGGTGTTTATATCAGGTCCGCAAATTTGATTTAATAAATTTGCTATCACCACCAGCGCAATCAATAATTTTTAAATATTATCCATGTTCTATTTTGGCTTGAATCGCATCGTTATACAATAGTTGGGCATTTTACAACAATATGAATCATTCTGTATTATAAAGCAAACACTCCATTAGATTAATCAACTTTGAAACTAGGAAAACATCTTGCGAGATTCTTAGATCGTGTGTTTACTATTTCGAACCGTAGATACAAGTATTTGACAAATTTTGCTCAATAAAAAATTGTCCATAAACACATCCAGTTAACGGAAAGAATATAATTAGGTATAATCATTTATAGACATATAGTCATAATGAAATCACAGTTATCAATGGCGACATTAACCATATAATATGTAATAATGATTTTGGAAAACAAGTTTTTAAAACTGTTTCATTAGGTGACTAAGATAATAAGCCAAAGTTTTAAGAGACAGACTAATACACACCGAAAAAACTGTCAATAAAAAGTTTAAAAAATCAATATTGAGCTATCAGAAATTGACGATAATACAGGAAACGTTAAGTCGAAGAAAAACAAAAGTAAAGGTAGACACAAATTCTATACTCAGACGAGTAACAAAGAAGCGGATATCCTAGTAATATGTACGAACAATGTTTAAAAAACTGCGTTTGACGTGAATATCCTGTCGAACGAAATAGGAAAAGCTGTATTTCATCACGGGAGGAGAATAAATAATTTCGTGCAAGGACAATGAATCTATGCATATTAGTTTAACCATTCTTTCATAAGAGGAGGAGAACACTGCACTGCCTGTAATTAAAATCACATTACCATATTAAATTTGGCCACTGCCTTGGTAAAAGCTGAACCTGTAATTGATTTGGAGGAATTTAGGCCAATTTCTTAGTTTAACGAAAGCAAATGCCAAATTTTTTTGAGATTTCCATTAGAAAATTTGACTAGAACTAAAACAGCGAATTAAGTGGCTGTTGAGAGGTCCTTATGGTTATATATTGAATGCAGCATTGACTAATAGTAGATAGAAGAATTAACCGACTAAATAAACAACATTCCGCGTAATAAAACGACCGAGATACGACAGATGAAACGTAAGATTATAATTTTACTATACCAACGTATATTTAGAGAAAGAGAGATTATTATAAGGTACGAATATTTAAAAAATAAAACAAATATACTTTTATTATTAAAAATTGTATTTATTTCGGAGAATAGTAACATTGATAAATTGAGTGTATAATGATAAAAAATGATAAAAAATCTATATTGAAATTGATTGAAATCAATCATAATTAAAAACGTTCAAGAAATGTCACTGATTCTTTAGATACAGATTGTGAGCTTGAGATGAGCAATAATCCTATTGTGGCAAATCAGGCGAACATCAAATATTAACTACCGTAAGCCACACGTACTTATGTGTTTCAACCTTCCATAATCATCATCAGATCACAACGGCAAACTGAATTTCGTTGATCAAACTGGAATTCTTATACAGATTATGGAAAATTTGATATGCAATAATCACCTCTAATAGTCTCATGTGCAATTTACTTGACCTTAGATGTTGTATCGGCTGTATAATTTTTAAGCATTCAATAAAATTAATTTTTTACAAATATCGCTATATGTATGTAATCTATGAAGTAAAATAAGCATTGATTGCGCGGGTTGTGCCAATAGTTTTTAAAATCAAGTTCAAGAGTTTTATATAAATACAAAACTTATATGTTTGGCATCTCGCTTCACACAATGGGATTGTAATTTATCGCAAGCTTGCAAATTTTATTAAAATAAATGTAGTCATCAACCGTGCAATCAACGCTTAATTAGAAGCCACTGAAATAGTTTGTTCTTTAACTAATTATTCATTTTCAGAATTAATAAACATAATGAGGTATACTATACCCATTTTTATTTATAATTAGCACATTATGCACTTGTTAATGCCAGGATTGCTTGTTTTGTAGACATGCACAGAATTTGGGAAACTACAGTGACTTCTGTTTTATTTATAATTTTTTTCAAGCAGAAAAAGCATGATCGAAAATTGAACGTGAATTAAAAATGATGCACGTTTTTGACTGATTGTTCCCATAATTTAAATTCTCTTTACTCTTATATTTTCTAATTTGTTTGATCTTCCATTACATAAATAAAGATATGTTCATTTGTAGACACTCGAGAGGAATAAGGAAAAGAAACGTTGTTGTACCTGATAAAACGTATTCTTCTCTGCAACCGACATTTCCAGTCAAGTTCAATGTATGCAAGACTGCTAGAAGTGAGAGCCGCATATCTAAATTTGATTTCAATATATATTCAATGCGGTTTGATCCTTGATAGTCAGTTTGCCGTCGTACTCTGATGATGATCATGGAAGGTCAAAACGCGTCAGTGCGTTGCGGTAGCCGGTAGTTTTTTGTGTTGTTCGACGACTGGTTAAATACCATGGGATTTGTGTTTACTTGAAGCTCGCAAACTTGATTTAAAGAACTCATTCTTCCGTTTGTACGCGGAAATAATACTATGAATATATTTAAGTATTTTTTATGGTTAATAGGAAGATTACCAAATATTAATATCAAAGCATTACTAAATTTTACCTGGTGCATATCTTGAATAACACGGACTTTTACTCAATTCCAATATTAATGAAAAAGTTTTGTAAGGTATCAATTGAAAAAAATATATAATCCTTATTCCAGGGAGCTAATATGTAGGCAGTTATATATTAGTTATTGAGTATCTAGTGAAAATGAATTCAAATTGGAATAGAAAACTATGCCAAGATCGGTAAGAATACACGATATAACCTCAAAGAGGTAAGCGTATCAAGTTTACTGACGACTCATCCATTGTTTTTATCCTTTAAGTGTATGGTGCATATTATGAAAAACAATTGGATTCCAAGTCACATTGTTAAAAACAATATATGAAGAGATCTCGCTTCCGGCATAAAAAACCAAAATTATGCAACATTTTAATGCTTCAGCTTGATAATACTTTTCATATCAATAAAGATTCGTAAATAAGAATAAATTTTCAACTGCTTGTTCAATATATTACAATACAATTCGTGATATCTTTGTGATTTTCTGATTCTAGCGTGTCTGTGTTTATTAACGATTCGCTGATGGACTTTTATATCAACTGAATATTATTCTGAATCGGGTGTGAATCAGCTCTTATAATGCTTTTTACGGCCTATATGTAATTTTCTCCACATTAATTTATTTTTGCGCTGTAGGGTATATATATATATATATATATATATATATATATATATATATATATATATATATATTCTTTATAATGTCCATGCCTTTTAATATTACACAGTATATGTCTAATTAGGAAGAAAAACACATTAATAACAAAGTGGATAAAGGCCATTTATTTCGTGAATACTAATCATCTCTTATACAATCATACATATTTATACATTTTGGGTTTACAATTGATTATGCTAGTGGTAACAAAAGCAAGTGGAGTAAAAGCGAGTCAGATTTGTTACCACTAGCATAATCAATTGAAAACCCAAAATGTATAAATATGTATGATTGTAAAGCGATGATTAGTATTCACGAAATAAATGGCCTTTATCCACTTTGTCATTAATGTGTTTTTTCTTCTCTATATTAGATATATATATATATATATATATATATATATATATATATATATATATATATATATATATATATATGTATATATATATATATGGTAAACATTCTTTGTCAAACGTAAACTATTCACAAGTTATACAATTATTTCATCAACTGAACCATAGTTGCACATTATTGCGCACTCCTCCGTAGTAGCTAATCTCCCCGACGATTATACTAATTTCACTATTAATGCGACCATTTCGCCCCAAATACCATCCAATTCGTCTACTGCACCAAGGGACCTGCGCATACACACAATTCAAAGAAGAAATGATTTCAAATTCATCTGAAAGTTCACATTATTTCTTATTAAACTCTATATGACCCAAGAAAGAATGGCTGCTTATAAATATTGAGGCACTGATTATTTGGTTTTAAGCAATAAAACTCAAGTTCTGCACCACGCTGTTAAACGTAAAACTGAAAATTGCATGCAACACACGGCACTTATAAACCACGTATTGAGTTGTACGGGCCCCAATCAAGTGTTCGATGATTCTTTCTATGGCCACTTCAAACTTGTTTTCTAGCGCCTCTGGAGAACAAACCCGGTTATGAAAGCAATAGACTATGTAAACTGAAAAATTTTGGTTAATACGTGCAAGATGTATATGGGTTTTGATGACAATGTGCAATTGTGATATTGTACATTCTAAAACAATAAGTTTGAATTAGTAATTATCATGAAAATTTTATTATAATTAGGCTGATCAATAAATTCCAAGAAAACTAGTGCCAATGACGATAGGAATATTGATCGGGAAAACTAAATGTATTTCTCTTACGTTTCCTGAAAAATCAAACGGTTATACATTGCGCGTGCTATGCTGACATTTATTTAAGTCAAGGTTTCAAGCTCGATATGAACACCTATCCAGTTACATAATCATTTGGCAGTCTAATCTAAGAATCGTATGACGTAGAAAAGGAAGTGTGGCTTAGTGGGTAACGTCACAGATTCCGAAGCAGACGTGCTCAGACTTGAGTTCTGACCGGCTTAATAAATCTGGACGGTACTTTAAAATTTTCCAATAAGGAATAAACCAGTTTATTGAATGAATTGCCTTTCTAAAATATGCAGTGCCTAGTTTATAACGAAAACTGTACGTATATGATGGAATTGGTGTTTATATTAAGCTCACAACATTGATCTAGTTAACAGTTCCAGAATGGCAGATTATTATCTATGGTAAGATGGATTCTGGGATATTTCGTGGATATTAGGAATTTTCCAGATTTAATTTTGTGCTTAGCACTGGATTATTTATTTTAAACTAAATGAGCGCAAAAACAAGCATAGATGAACTACGAAGTTGTTCGTCAATTTCGAAAATACTTTTAGCCCATCATAGCACTCAAGTTCAGCAATAATTCTGACGACTTGCCGACGTTTTAGTTTAAATATTAGTTAGTATAATCTACGTCAGGTAAAACTGCTACATTGCGCAATATGGAAAAAATCACGTTGGCCTAGACAATGAAATCTGTGGCTTGAATGGATTATTCATCAAGAAATCAAGGTTGTGTTGTATGCGTTACAGTTAATTTGATGGGATGATTTCACAGTGTTTAGCTGACAACAGGTTGCATCCCCAATTTTCGCTCAATTATAAGTATACAACAGCTGTTGTCCTGAAGTAAACTCTTTAACGTCTGTGCAATATACGATAAAGAGATCGTTACATTCTTGTTTGAGGAATGTTTCGCAAACCCGCACTTCTTGAAAACGCAGTGAACGAAAACTTCAACTATGTTCAATTACCAGACTACAACGTTGCGACACGGCTAGAGATAACAGATTATTCTACATTTCCATTGCGTCGTTAAAATGCCCATCAATCTACATCAGGACATCCGAATTTAAGATAAAGAGATTTTTTTCAACTCAACCCCATGTTTGCATTTGTATGTTTAATGTTCGCTCTAAAATATCCACGTCTGTGTAATCATTCATTTTGTTGCATTTTCATTATGGCTGCATGTTTTTATTGCTAAAATTGTGTACATTTGAACCATCATTGATTAAATTCTACTGCTTAGATAATAAATGAATATGTCTTTGCTAATAGTTTTTTTTATTACTTTTGTCAACAAAAACTTTATTTAGTGAATAATACATCAACATGGAACTGCAAATTAGGTACGCGTGAATCGGGTGTTTCTTTCAACGGAAGCATCAATTCTGAATGCACACTGAAAGCTGACCTAACGACACCAATCGACGCGATGCAATAAAAGATTACTCACCTCTGTTCATACACGCCAATTCTCGTACCGTGGCCTCATCCGATGAATGCTGGCCAAGAAGAAATGTAAACACACGGACTGATTTCTAAAAGAAAAACGTTGGAAAATAATTAAATGGACATTGGTTGCGCAGGTGGTGATAATAATTCAATTGTAATCAAGGCTGCAATATTGAAACAGAAACCTGACCCATTATTTACATACATTTGTCAGTACAAATTTAGCCTTGTACAATGTAGAAAAGGCAATTCATCTAGCAGACAGTTTTCGTCCTTATTGGTAATTCATCACTTACTGTACAAAATTTGTCGCGGACTGAACTCGAACTTTGGCACGCCTGCTTGGCAATCTGTTGCTCTAACCACTGATATCCTAATTTCCGAATGTAGGTTTGTACAGTCCACTCATCACACCAAATAATGACGAGTAATATATCAAGTGAAAAAGTTGCTAAATAATCGTCATTGATACTTTCTGGCCGACCTAATAACAATTACTGACCTTTCGCCAGATAAGAGCGCGTCTTGAATGCATAGGTTTATGTGTTTGTGTACGCGTATATAAAATTGTAAAATCAATTAAATCTGATCACCTGGAAATGCAAGTTGATATTTATATATATGAGACAACATTGGTAGCATAACAAAAATTCTGAATTTACAATAGATAGGCGTATGGCATATAGGTGCCTATAATTGCGATGCATTCAGTTAAATGTAATTAACTGCATAAACACGTTTATTTAAGTGAATCTACAGTCATAGAATAAAAATTACTCACGTTGCACTGTATACGCACGCGGCATTTATGTTTGTGCGCATGTGTCTATATTTGTAAAGCATTCCGTAAAATATATTTAACTGCATTTGCAAAATCGTCAAAGTGAAACTACAATGATCGCATAACAGTTACTGATGTTATACTAGACACTTGTGTCATACTTATATGTGTGTAAGTGTGTTTACATATGAGAAGCATTCAGTTAAATGTAATTACATGGCAAGGTAAATTCAACCCTCTGATTTAATGAAGATAAAATGTAGCAACCTCCAGACGAGTTGTTTTGCTTTGTGAGTATTGAATAACTCGAGAATATATATATTAAAATTGGTGCTAGAAAAATATAATCAGAAGAAATAAACGTTTATTCGGGCAGAGCAAAGTTCTGTTAAAGGTGTAATACTCTGTCTTTGAACCATTATTTATTTTAATGAATGCCTTTTCTAGTTCAACATAATGAGTATTTCGTTGAGTTAAAATAAATGAGAATATAACTATCAATGGAATGTTATTCTCTGTTTTAATGAATTTACTATACAAAACCGATTAAAATTATCGACAGTCTACAAAACATAGGGCCATATAGTATTTTTTCCAGTTTTTCTAACTAATCGGACATTCAAAGTTAAATTCGGGGTAATTGCCGACGGAAATAACAGGGAAACTTGGAAGCACTGAAGTAAATTTCAACGATCTGCATATGTGTTTAAACGATCGGGAAATATTCTATTTTCTGGCTCAATTCCCTATACAATTCGCGAAAATAAAAATTGTTGATCTTTCGTTACCAATCTTCATTTTGCATAAGATAACGCACAACTGATGTCAACACAGATGCGAATATCAATAAATATGGATTCTGACTTGACCTATTATTGCATATTTCAAATAAACTTAAGTAACTTATTCTAAATCAGGAAAATATATCAGATATGATATATTCCGAAATGATTTTGGTAGTCTAATGCTTCCTAACTTCCGATTTGTCCTCTGTTAATTCCATTTGGTTGCCAGCCGCTCGTCCGTTCTTGTGGCATTGCCTAAATATGTAATCTTGTAATAATTTAAATCAAGATTGTGACCTGCGATAAATATCAATAGCATTGATTAAATCAGTTTCGCATCAAAGCCAAATCAACGATACAATTAAACGAATATTGATTGCGTGAGCGTTGATACCAATTAATCTAATCAAATCGGCGATTACGATATAAACACTTGACCCATTTTTTTCGCACGTTTTTCAGTATATACTAAGAATTGTATAGAGTAGAAAAGGCGATTCATCCAGTAAACTACTATCGTCCTTATTAGGAACTAATTACGTACTGGCCATAATTTGCCGCGAACAGGACGCGAACCTGGAGACGTCCGCATCAGAATCCGGTGCTCTAATCACTAAGTGCGTCAGGGTGGCAGGGTGCGTGATTGACGTTAAGTTTGCCATATTGAACAACTAGTAAGCCATTGGCTCAGTGGTTAGAGCACCAGATTCCGAAGCAGACGTGCCCAGGTTCGAGTTCCGTCCGCGGCAAATTATGGCCAGTACGTGATGAGTTCTCAATAAGGACGAAACTGGTCTACTGGATGAATTGCCTTTCTACTCAATACAATTCACTGTTTATACTGATATATGTAAGTAATTAATGGGTCAGGTGTTTATATCAAGATCGCAAACTTGATTATAATAAGATTACCGATAGTTACAGATACAGACACGGTTTCATCGTCCGTGATTGCCATTATAGTTTGATGACAAACTGACAAAACCTCAGTGTGTATATAATACATTTTTATACAGGAAATATAGCTTTCACAATGTGGAAACTTACATATCCTGCACTTGAATTACATAACTCTTGCAAACTATATATTCAGTCAAAAGACAACTTTATAGCTTCGATAACCACACGCAATAAATTTACACAAGCACTCCATGATTATTCGCTTAAAGAAACTCCTGAGCACTGAGGAGCAATTACGTAAGATTTCTTAACATGATGCCCCATCAAAAAATAAAAAGCCCCCAATTGGTGTTAAACGAAATTTGATAACACCGTAAATATCTTTCTATGCGAAGCTCTAAGTCAAAATTTGAATAGAAATTAATAATTTCGATAGTTAGAACCTTTGGTCGAAAGAGGTGCAACAAGCAAAAATTTGACCAGGTCGATGGGATGTAATTGACGATTACCTCAAAGGAAAGAAACCGTAATAATCGACGAATAGTCTATTCAACCTTATGCAATCCTTACACTATACTGACAAACTATCATATGTTTTTTAAGAGACCATTCATTTCACTATATATATATATATATATATATATATATATATATATATATATATATATATATATATATATATATATATATATATATAGTGACACGAAGGCTGTCGTATAATGACATATCGGTGATTGTAATTTGTAATTTTAGGTCAACATTGACATTGGAAATAATCAATCTGAACGAAAAACAGGCCACAAAGTTGGTATTGAATTGACAATAAAAAATTCAATGCAAGAGGCACAGGAGTCAATTTGCAGGACTCTGGACGAAATGCACTCAAGGTGAAATAGCAGCCGCAATTATGCTAGGCAAGTACATTAGGAGTGTCACGTAAGGACGAAACCAATCTAGTTGATGTAATGCATCTTCTTTGTTAAATATAGTGTATTTTATGCTTAAAAAACAAACAAACTGCAGTCTGTCAGCATAATTATATATATTTATATATATTTAGTGTGTGTATGTGTGTGTGTGTGTGTGTGAGCGAGTTTGTAGGTCTTGAATTAAATGAAAGTTTCATAATGCCGTAAATTTATTTGATTACAACAATTTAAAATAGTACGTTTTGTATCTCAGAAAAATTCTCTAGAGTTACATTTAATTACGAGATGGCAGAATGACTTACATCTTGGTTATAAACTTTGAATATTTCCTCGTAGTTCTGAGTAGTTCCGTCTGTGATAATCATCAAAGCTTGGTTGCAGGGCCTCAACTCGGGCTGCGTTTCGTTCGCCTGAAACCAAAAGTTGACAAACGCTTAACAAAATACAGCTCAACATCGAGCAGAAAATTGAAACGTTAACTTTCATTAAGATTACTTGTCAAATTTGCAATAAAAGTTCGGCTCGAAAGCCCACTTAAAGCTTGCTTCCAATGGCTTTGCAAATAAAGTTAAATCAACACTCAAGAATTAAGATTACCTGTTGAAACAGATTGAATGCGGCCTTTAGCGCCTTTTCATACGCGGCTGTTCCATTGGGAGCCATCATTTTGAATTTATTAATCATGGCCTGTGTGTCAAATTGAAAAAGTTTAAAAAGTAACAACAAAATAAATTTAAACAAATAGCTTTTTTGTTATTACATTCTATGTCACGATCTTAAAAACAATGCTGGTGTTGTAGTATTAAATTTTTAATTGTATGTTATTCTTCGGGCCTTATTTAAATGCCAAGTAAAACTGCATTTTGTCAACTCCATCTCAGTGAAATTATTTACTCGCGCATACTTTTGAGTTTGGCTATTTTTGTTTATTTCTAATTAATTGAAATGCACATATTATATTTGATCACAAATGAACTATTATGAACTATTTGACTGGTGCCTTAATGGATTCACTAATAACGATTCATGAATATATTACAGTTAAATACTGTTTGTTGCGAAGAGCTAATATATATGCAAGTATGTATTAGGTTTTGCGAACCTAGTAACAAATTAGCTCTTCGCAACAAACAGTATTTAACTGTAATATATTGAATTGAATGATGTCATGCTTACCGCGAAATGTGATAACTGATATCGATGAAGGCCAGAGTGTATGGTTTAACTGGAGTAACAGGTGTTCAGGAATTGTTGTAATTCTCAATTTGGGTGAACTTTAGCATAAATTTATATCCATCAGGTTGGTATCATGTACCGACTCGGAAACCATAGTGTTAGTATCCGGTACCCATCGATTTCAAAAAAGGTATCAGTTACTAACACAATAGCCATAGTGTTAGTATCCTTTACAGACTCGGTATATATATTATATAGTGTGAGTTAGCATTGAAGTCGCATTGTCGTTGACTTTAGATTATGTTAGCTTCACTATTACAGGTTTACACATTCGTCTAGGAGATTGTACCGTCCTATTATTCCACATTCTTCTACCAAATATATAGTGGTTAATGGGCGTAATACCGGCTCCTACTGATGAGTCGCCAGTAAGCACGAAACGAATGTGCATGAGATTATACTTTCCGTTCATGCTGCCTTTCGTTTATCCTTCTGGTCACAACTGAACTAATTTGTTACTAGGTTCGCAAAACCTAATACATACTAACGATTCATGAAGTTGGAACTAGATCAGGACATTTGAAGCTCTTTTTCTTTGGTGGGAAATGTATCCGAGACGTTATTTTCTTTTTCTAAAATTTACAAAATTTGCAATCAATTGCCAATGGGGCTTTGAGAAACGCCTCCATCTAAGATGTCTTTTAAATTTTTATGTAATGAACTAGAAAAAAGGTACAATCTTAATGATCTTTTTTATTTTCATAATGCCAATGATTGTAGACTAATCTCTATTATCCCTTCAATTTTAAGATAATAGAACAATTGATACTAGATCATTAAGAATTTATGTTGCCACTTGATTTTCATATATGTCAACATGGCTTTACGAAAGATTAATCGACAATAAATAATATGCTTCCTATGTGGAAACACGTAATTACACTAGATGAGAGAAAGTTGGATGCATTAATTGTCTTTATAGATATCTCGAAAGCTTTTGTCTCTATATATTTTTAAGCTACTTTGGAGGCAATAAATTCAATGAATGTTTATTCAAATATTTTTAGATTACTGAGATACCATTTATATAATAGAAGAATGAGTATCCAAGTAAATGATGTGAGAGAAAAACCGCAAAAAGTAACAAGTGGAATTCCACAGAAATCAAGCTTCGGGCCAATTTTATTTCAGATTAAATTTGCATATTTGCAACCTAAGGTCCCTAACGGTCTTGTATGCAAATTTGCTGATGACTTTAAATTCCGAAAAATATCGAGTTTTCAAAAAATAATGTGACTCTAGATTTGTATGACTTAAGTAGGTATTTGATAACATTAGGACTGAGAATAAACAGTAAAAAGACAAAATAATTAAAAATAGGTAATAGAACAAAATTTAATTATGTTTATTTTCATGATTCTGTGATTAATGATGTTTTTGAGATCACACCTCAGCAAGAATTTAAGGATTAAGGTATAACTACTCGATGTACAGTTTCTGCTGAGAGACATATTAAAAAAATAATTAGCAGTGCTATAAACATATCGCCACTAATAAATTGAAATATCTTATCGAACGATATAAATTTGCAAATGGATATAATTTGGATTAGACCGAT
Source organism: Eudiplozoon nipponicum (assembly GCA_029291075.1). Classification (NCBI taxonomy): domain Eukaryota; kingdom Metazoa; phylum Platyhelminthes; class Monogenea; order Mazocraeidea; family Diplozoidae; genus Eudiplozoon; species Eudiplozoon nipponicum. The sequence goes on from JAQBSW010000140.1 coordinate 173,134, forward strand.
ACTGGAATTTGTTCCCGCTATTTGGAATCCATTAAAAAAGTGATTGTCAAATAAGTTAGAAGCTGTACAACGAAAAGATGTGAAATATATTAGCCCTGTCTCCTGCACTTTATACGCCAGCAGATTACAGTTTGTATCATTACAAACTTTATGGTTTCGAAAATATGCTATTGCATAAACGTTTTGCACTTTAACCAGTGGACTGATACCTATATGAATCCAAAAAGAAAGATTCATCAAGTTGTAACTAGGTCTGAATATTTGGCGGTCTCTCCTCCTTTGCGGGGAATTTAATTCCTTTTTCGAAAATTTATAAAATTAATATATAATATAAAATTAATTGCCAAACGGCTTAGAGGAACACCTCCATCTAAAATGTATTTTAAGTTGTAATGTAATGAACTAGAAGAAATACACAATCCTAATGATCTTTTTTATTTTGATTATGACAATACATTCTCGTGGGTGAATAAAAGACAAGGATAATTGTGATAAGCAACATACCTTCTTGAAATTTTTATTTCTTCTATCTATTTTATTTTATTGTAAATGTTATGCACTATATCATCATATTAGTCAGCATTACAAATAATTAATTGTTAGCCATGTTGCTCATTTGTGCATAATGTAAGGGGACACCACTTGCAACAAATTCCCAAGAAACTCCATGAAATGTCACAAATATCGTTCATGCTACGGCGTCCCCGGCAAGCGACGCGCTCTGTATCAGCGCGAAAACACCTATTTATTTCGGGTGTTGGAATTTTCGATGTTCCGAAATGGCTGCCAACCGCCCGGCATGGAGAGGTATAATCCGGGATTTCTATGGAGCCGGCTTATCCTCCAAAAGGAGTCAGCCGCAGTAAAGTAAAAAGTAAAAAGTAAGTTACATTTGAATTAAATCTTAATTTTTCCAATTATCAGGTCTGCAAACTTGGATGATAAATCTATAATTATTTATATAATGAATTATTTTACAAATGCGATTAATTAAGAAGACCGTTTTTTTTACCTTTATCATAATAATTGTATCAAAATTGACATAGCGTATGCAGTGATATTATTGCTGGATGTTCAGATGTTTATAAATTGTACATCATAACTATTGAGATTTACTAATCTATATGAGATTAAATGGACATATTTATGTGATTTGTTATATATTTTATATTTTGTACATTTTCTAATAATATTATCTATTTGATAGAACATTTGTTGTTTGAATCCAAATAAAGATATTCTGTGCAATTCTATTCTAGTCTACTAATCAAGTTTATAAAACCCAGTTGAAAAGGGTCAAATGCCACAGGGAGTACTGTATAATGTAACTGGTTTCAACGAAAGGATGTAAATTTAATGAAATACATATATTATATGACAACAAACTGGAAGCGTAGAACACTCATACAAAGGTCCGTGTGTATACACACACGAAACAAAACAATCATCAGTATATGTTCATTTCGTTTGATATATTTAAAAAAATTAAACTGCAGAGAATAGATCGTGGCAACATTTTGCTACTGCATGTTGCTGCGCATTGCAGCACTTGTCAGTTGCAACATCCTTTTTTCAAAGAAGGATATCAAATTCCATTTTAATATAAACTGATGAGATGTTTGCGTATCTTTCGCTCTACTTGTGCACTTTAAGCGTTCTTTATATTGTTGTGCAGTACATTAGTGCTATCAAACATGCTACTCTTGGCTATAAATAAGTATATTCTTTTGAAATGCGAGCTTTAATAAAATTCATTGTACCCTTCCTGTGTGCAAAAACAAAAAGAAATTTTATCAGATATAAGAAACGTTTCTTTCGCATTGTTTTTCTCAAATATCTACTTATGAGCATATCTTTATATATATGAATTGAAAAGCAAAACATGATAGAAATATGTGAACATAGAGGGAGGTGAAAAACGGAAACCTAAACGCCTGTTTTAAATCAAATGGTGAATACACGTCTGCTATTGCGCAACACATCATCGAAACATCGCACGTATGTTCTCCAGACGTAGCATTCAAAGTAATTACTTAAAGCAAAAACAAAAGGGAGCTAGCCACATACGAAGCCTTATGGATAAACAAATTGCAAACGGATTTATGCAAGCAGTAGAAGCATGTTCATGCCTTGAGCTTGAACTGGATGTGACGCACGCAATCGATTGGTTTCCATTTTTCACACTCTCTCTTTGTTCACATATTTATAAATTGTTTTTCTTTCCAATTTATATATAAAGATATGTTCATTAGTAGATATTTGTGAAGAAAATGTGAAAGAAACATTTCTTATATCAGATAAAATTTCTTTTTGTTTTTGCACACAGGAAGGGTGCAATGAAATACGTATATATCGGGTGATTTAAAAAGAGTCCCTAAACAAGGATTAACCATAAATTATTTAAATAAAAGGTTGTAAGCTTCATATGTGCACCAATCCCATGAAATAAAAATTTGTCACAATAATAGGATTGGTTTATACATAAGGCTCCAAATCCTACGCTGAATAATTCTTTTCGCCGACCACGCAGTCAATTATCGTTCACTTAAATGAACCTGCAATGTTTAAACGTATACTTCGTTGCTTGATGCAATCATGTCTTGGATATATAAAATGAAAAATCCAAAAAAATACATCTGCCTTTCAAAGCAACTAGAGTTAGTACGCTTAACTTGTGAAGAAACGTGATAAAATGATGATGAAGAAGGAAACCAATCTAGATTAGAACAGCAACATCAATGGCAAATGTTCAAACGGAAAGGATGTATTAAAACCATAACGCATTATATGGCTTAACGCAACAGAAAACGTTGGGATTGAAACATTGAATAGGTGGACATCGCTTAGGCAGCTGTGATTGACTACTTTACTTCTACTCCTTGATTTACGCCTTTCAGAGCAACGACTGGTGGTATAAATTGGAAAGATCACAAAAAATCCATAATATTTTGGCAGAAAATACTAGTGGATAGGATGTTTATTGCAAAATTTAGCTATTTATATATATATATATATAAATAAAAAAATATATATATATATAAAAGGCTGATTTATGTCTAGATTATTTAACTACACAATACAACATTTCAGTTATATCTTTTCTGAGATTCCGTATGAGCTTGAACTGGATGTGACGCGCACAATTGATTGGTATCCGTATTTTCACATTCTCTCTATGTTTACATATTTCTATCTTGTTTTGCTTTCCAATTTATATATAAAGATATGTTCATTAGTAGATATTTGAGGAGATAATGAGAAAGAAATGTTTCTTGTATCTGATAAAATTTCTTCTTTTCCACATAGGAAGTGTACAATGAATTTTATTAAAGCTCGCATTTCAAAATGAATATATATATATATATATATATATATATATATATATATATATATATATATATATATATATATATATATAATTACTGTTGTTCAGCATACAATTCTTTAATGAAAATGAATCAAAACAAAAATAATTCTTCTTTAATTACTTACGTCCTTGTTTAACCGTGTGGCCTGCAGAAATCTGTCCGTAACCAAAGGGTCACCAAACACCGGAAATTCAGAAAACTAAGCAAATCGAATACAAAACAAACGTTAAAAATGGTCAAATTTAAACGACGCCAACGATTGACAAAAGTGCATACCAAAAAGGTGACTATAAACTGGCACTTCACGACCAACTCTTGTTGGAAAAGTATGCCGGTTAATTGTTCAAATCCTTTCTATTTCATGAAGCAAAGCCTTTAAAACTAATCCTTTTTTTATTTTTGGCCAATGTCTTTAACATGCTTGAAATCGCGACAGGCGGTTTCAACTGTACTATATGTGGTTTAATTCCAGACTTATTTGAACAGTAAAAAAAATTCATTAAAAATTAAACAAATTTATTGCGCAAACTTCAAGCAAACAATGATCCAGTTATTTTAGTTACTTTTTTTACTATGGAATACTGTCATTCAACTTAGGTTTGGGCGTATTTTGAACGTCAGAGATCATCCCAATTTGCAAGAGACGGTGGTTGCGTAATCCGGTGAGACTGACAGAGAAAAAGAAACTGGAAACAACATTCCAATTTGCTTAAATTAACCAACACCAGACCCAATTGTTTTACTATTTTTTCGACTAAGACGAACCGACGTTAGACGCTCGTATCTGTGTATTCCAATGTGTAACTGATCGTACTGGCACAAAATGGTTGTACTAGCGGTGCGATTTAAACTCAAAATATCGTTCAAATATGCGATCGTCAAACAAATGCAAAAACGGTTGTTACACTATCTGTTCTACTATGAAGAATTGCCGTTGTTTGCACATTTTTGAATATCTCCAAATTCTACTTTCACGAAACGAATGCGCACATGAGATTATACCTTTCATTCATGCGGACTGTGGTTTATTCTTCTGGTAATATTTAAACTAACTTGTTACTAGGTGGGCAGCACCTAATACATGATTGCATAATCACACGTCACTTTGTTGTTACGTGATTATGTTTTCATATAATCCTATTAATACTTCAGGTACAAATAAATTTACATTCTCATTTTTCTATTCATAAACTTCATTGTATACCACTGAAGATATTGAGAATGTGTCTATGAAGACGAAATGTCTGACCGCCATAATTATGAATTCCGGTACACTACGCAGTGCTCCAGCCGATTTTGTCTAGAGATTTACATTTCTCGCAGTACATTGCCACTTTTTTAACTGTGGCGTGTATTAAAAATAAAATATTTTTGCGAAACTGGATTAATCGAAATCACCGGATCTGCGTTTGGACTAAAACAGGTAGTTTTCCAGTAATTTTTATCTTTAACAAAACATTTCGGCTATCCTTTATCAGCAGCCTTCTTCAGTTGGTCCATTCTTACTAGCGTGTATTGTTTCATTTGACTAATGGTAGAGCAGTCGACAGATTCCGGAGATGCTACTGATTCCAACCTATTTGTTACTGCTGGCTAACACGAGGGAATCAGCAGACGTCGAGGCGACTGCATTACATTACCTGATCTGCGTTTTGACTAACGCAGCTTTCATTGTTCCAGTAATTTTCTTTTTCTATGATATTTCGATCTTCATTACCGAAGATCTTCATCAGATGCATTTCACGAAACAAATGAAGCAAGCGCGTTATTTCCTCTAGTCATAATATTTATAAACCCAAGACTGACCTTTCATTGGTTATACGTGTGTCACTTGTGTGTGTGTGTGCATTTTCATAACTGTTGTTTTCATCTAACTAATTTAGACCAGAGTGGCTAAATAATAATTTATCAATTGCATGCAATAACTAATCGTTTTTTTTAAACACACTCAATGTAAATGACGTAACTGAGATGGGGAGACCCATAATTCAGAAACACTCGTCATAAAAACATGCCATGAGTGATAAAACCAGAAGTCCGAACGACTAATGCACATGTTAAATTACAATTCAAACCACTAGGTTGTACTCAAGATAGAGAAGTTAATAACAGTTAATGGCGCACGCCACGCATGTCCATGTGTATGTGTATGCATAACTAAAAACTTGGTTAAATTATTTTATTTTGATACACATGTACGTACATCTAAATGAAACTGCAGTCAATAGACATTAATTTACCCTTTGCACGCGTCAGACAAATTATTACTTATAACTATTGTATTATTAGAATATTTCCAATGGTTAGGGTGGGGGTGTAAAACAGAAAATTAAGTTTGAAATCTATTTGTTTTAAAATCAAATGAATAGTTAGAGATGAAATTTTGAAGATTATATTAATAATAATTGTTTATTCATTTGTTGAATAAAAGCCCACTAATTAGTCAATCTTAATCCGATGTTCTTAATCTTTTACTGGAGCTAGCTTCAGTTACCAATTCATGCAATCGCCTTTTTCTTCCACTAGCTAGTGCAGTATTCCAAATCGGACCTAAAGATTTTTCAACAGCTGTTTCATTCATAATATTATCTCTAGATTTAATTTCTATAGATTCCCTAATCAATCTCGTCATCCTATTACGACTACATATTGCTATGCGTTTGCATTCCTCCCAGTCGATAGTATGCCCAGTCTCCACCACATGACGAGCAAGGTCAGATTTAGCAATATGTCCATATTTACACGCAGTTTTATGTTCACCTCTTCTTACTTTGATTGGACGCATGGTTTATATATATATATATATATATATGTATGTATATATATATATAATATATAAAGACAATCGCTAGCTGTTAACCATGAATATTTTCAATTATTATTATTTTTTATTTATTACGTTATTCCAACCTTATATAAATATATATAAATACATATAAATATGTAAAAAAAACACATTAACATATATATATATATATATATATGTATGTATATATATATATATATATATAATTCATTTTATCTTTATCTGATAATTTAATCTAATTATTTCTTTATTATTACAATATTTATACCATCTTATATATATATATATATATATATAATTTTTTTCACAAAAATTTATAGAACCACATTTCCAAAGGTTAGTATGAACGATGTTGAAGCCATCGGAAGAAAGGGACGAATACGCATCCAGCCAGATCGAAGACAAAACAGATTCATACGTGGAAATTGTGATCAATAGGATCTTTGTAAAACTGTTAGTGCAAAGCTAAAACCCGCGTACGCAAAACGCGGCATTGCAAAATATGAAACTGGCACTCCGAAAAATTCCATTTTAACCAAGATGAATTCAATTACAACTTTATCGGTATTTATCTTACAAACCGATTTAATCTATTTAAACGAACATTGATTGCGCGGGCGGTGATAATATTTATTATAATCAAGATTTCTATCTTAATATAAACACCTGACCCTTTAATCACATACATTTGTCAGTATAAACTAAGAATTGTATAGTGTAGAAAAGGTAATTCATCCAGTAGACCGGTGTGGTCCTTATTGTGAACTCATCACGTACTGGCCAGAATTTGCCGCGGACAGGGCCCGAACCTGGGCACGTCTGCTTCGGAATTTGGTGCTCTAACCACTGAGCCAGTGGCTTACTAATTGCTCATTATGGCGAAATTAACGTTAGTCACAGCTTTAGATTTTCACTAAATAAAATACCATTGTGGATTGAGACTATTTAATAATGACAGTACGTGTGACTGCTGGTAGTTTTGATAAGTGGTGTGACTGGTTAGACACAAAGGGATTATTGATCACCTCAAATTGGCAAAATTGGTTTGATAGTTTGTTTACACCATGCAACAAGATGGCCGAAAAATTCTTATGCACAAATATGTATGTGTGCATACACACAAACACACATACAGTCGCAATTTGTGTCTCAGCAATCAAGCAGGAAAATTTCACATTTAAGAAAAAAATCATTTAATTTATACAATTCCTGCTCACCAAAACTAGGTTGCTATTAAAGGGCTTATCAAACAGAAACAAATGAACTATGAACAAAAATGTAGAGTTTACGGTAAGCTAATTGTTAATTGCTATAGGAGATGATAAAACTGACATTTCTCGCACATTCCATGTGGTTTATATGTGCCTACCGAACAGAATAACGCGAGTGTTCGGGAGAAATCAATCAGGAAAAATGCCAAAAATGTCGACCACATATAGTATACATGTTTGATTTAATAATAAATATATAATTGTTGAATTTCGCATTAAAGAAATTTCAAGATCACCACAAAATGTGATGTCAAACGTCGCCGGAAAGTAAAGCGTTGCTGGAATAAAAAAATCTAGTTATTTAGGACCTCAGATTGCTTCTCACCGTTCGTGAGTCTCAAATCAAGATAAATGTAAATAGATCAGCTTCGAACATCCGCATAAATCTGTTCTTGTATTTAGCCTACGGAGTGCTAGTCCATCTCTGATGATGGTGCTGCAAATAAAGCATCGACACGTCAAACATGAGTCAGCAATATTGGATAGACCATAACTATTACTGTTTATTATTGATGGTGAAGAAGCTTTTGGAGTGGAGGGAGCAATCAGCACACAGCCATCACGGAAACTCACACGGCGTGCACTTGGAAATGAAGGTCAATCGGATTAATGCGGAACTACTGGCACAACTCATAAACCTACAAAACATGAAATTATTCTAAAAGCAAAAAACTGGAATTCAGCCTATGCTAGTAAAAAAACCATCGAGTAATTTTGATAAAGCCAGTTTCATAATTTTTTCGCCAAAAATGACCGCTGAAATAAATTCAAGAGACAAAACAATTGGAATTCACACTGTGTTACTCAAAACGCAGATCAGGTTATTATGATAAATCCAGTTTCATAATTTTTTTTCCAGCAATGGCTAATAAAGTATGTTGATGAAGAAAAAGCAACTAGAATTCAGCCTGTGCTATTCAAATCGCAGATCATGGAATCATGATAAATCCGGCTGGTTCATTAGTAATACATGGATTATTTTGTGCATAGTGAGTTAAAGTTGAATTCGTACTGACTAATACCCTATATGAAGGTGACCCTAATACTATTTGAACACACGTTCATATGCACAATTGTACCACCCGACTGTCCCAGATTTAGTGAATACATGGTAATTGTTCTTAACCGTAACAAATAATAAACCAAACTTCTTATCCTGTCGACTTACATAGAAAGCACAATCCTTACAGTGTTACTTAACTTCGTTTTAGGACGTCCATATTTGCTACATTTAATCAGTTAAAACCCGGTGTGTAAACTCCTTACGGTTAGGTTGCTATTATTCTTCCTATTTGACTTAGATACTCAATAAATCTTTCATATAATAGGCCCCTTCTAATAACTGAAATAGAACAAGGATGCGAATTTGATATAAACACCTGACCAATTATGTACATAAATTTGTAAGTATAAACTAAGAATTGTATAGTGTAGAAAAGGAAATTCATCCAGTACACCGGTTGCGGCCTTATTGGGAACTCATCGCGTAATGGCCAGAATTTGCCGCGGATAGGGCACGTCTGCCTGAGAATCTGGTGCTCTAAACACTGAGCCACCCTGCCGCATACTACACACAATAATCATTCATATACTAACTAATGTGACTCTGTTAGTTTTTTTTCTATTATGTGGAGCTCATATGGCATCCATTCCAGGGTGGTGATAACAATTATTATAATCAAGGTTGCGGTCTTGATATAAACACCTGACCCATTAATTACTTACATATTTCAGTATAAACTAAGAATTGTATAGTGTAGAAAGGGCAATTCATCCAGTAGACCGGTTTCGTCCTTATTGGGAACTCATCATGTACTGGAAGGAAAAATAGACTAACCAAGTTACATTAGTTAGTATATAACTGAAAATTGAGTGCAGTGTAGTGTGCGGCAGGATGGCACAGTGGTTAGAGCACCAGATTCCTAAGCAGACATGCCCAGGTTCGAGTCCTGTCCGCGGCAAATTCTGGCCAGTGCATGATGAGTTCCCAATAAGGACGAAACTATCTACTGAATGAATTGCCTCTTCTACACTATACAATTCTTAGTTTATACTGACATATGTAAGTAATTAATGGGTCATGTGATTATATCAACACCGCAACCTTGATTATAATAGGTGTTTAGTATTGTTTGATGAGTTCTCACTATGAAGCAGCCCATGAGGTTGAAACCAGATTTCCTTATTTTATTCCAAAATTTTCGAGACTTCAATTACAGTCCCATTTTCAGGGTTGACACCTTACACATAGAACACTTGCCACAAGTTTTATTTTTCCCTGTGAATATGGTGTCAACCCTGAAGATGGGAGCGGAATTGGAGTCTCTAAAATTCGGAAAAAAATCGTGAAATCTGGTTTCAGTGTCATTTTCAGACAAGCAGCTAGTGAGCGGCATCATAGTTCACTTATGTAGTTTTTCAGTCGTTATGTCAATGTGAAATAAATTAAATAAGTTTGATATAATAATAATAATTATTATTATTATAATAATAATAATAATAATAATAATAACAATAATAATAATAATAATAATATTGATGATAATATTAATAATTAATAAAAATGATAATGATAATAATGATGATGATGATGATGATGATGATGATGATGATGATAATAATAATGGTGATGATGATGATGATGATGATGATGATGATGATGATGATGATGATGATGATGATGATGATGATGATGATGATGGTGTCAATGTGACATAGATTAAATAAGTTTGGTATAATAATAATAATAATAATAATAATAATAATAATAATAATAATACTAGTAATAATAATAATAATAATAATAATAATAATAATAATAATAATAATAATAATAATAATGGTAATGATGATGATGATGATGATGCTGCTGATGATGATGCTGCTGCTGATGATGATGATGATGATGCTGTTGCTGATGATGATGATGATGATGATGATGATGATGATGATGATGATGATGATGATGATGATGATGATGATGATGATGATGATGATGATGATGATGATGATGATGATGATGATGATGATGATGATGATGATGATGATGATGATGATGATTAATCGAATGAAACAGTGTCACCACATCCTGCTTTTCTTCAAAGACGATGTTAGCTTCACTATTACAGGTTTACACATTCGTCTAGGAGATTGTACCGTCCTATTATTCCACATTCTTCTACCAAATATATAGTGGTTAAAGGGCGTAATACCGGCTCCTACCGATGAGTCGCCAGTAAGCACGAAACGAATGTGCATGAGATTATACTTTCCGTTCATGCTGCCTTTGGTTTATCCTTCTGGTCACAACTGAACTAATTTTTTACTAGATTCGCAATCCTAATTCTTGTTTGTATCGTTGTACTTTAAACTGTGAGGCCAGATGACCAATTTCCGAAAACAATTTTTATTCCTGTAAACCTTAATATAAGTAAATATCAGATTTTTATTACTTTTATTAATATCGCTTTTTAGATCCGAAATTAATTACCCCAATAACGTTGAAGTAGTCGTTCTCCGTCAGGGTGTTCAACAACTCCGATAATGTGGCATTGGCAATAATGTTGTTCCTACCTTTCATACTGCCGCTTTTATCCACAAGAATCACCACCATTTTTGGATAAGAGGATGCACTTAGATACCTGAAATTAAAAAAATAGTACAAATTTAGCTAATCAAATTTTAAAGCCGTTGATTTTCTCAAATTTTTCTTCACCAAATGCCTTTCATTATACTTTTTATTCAAAAATGGTTTACTTACAATAATAGATTAAATAGCAATTGACTGGTTAAATACAATGGGATTGGTGTTTACTTCAAGCTCGAAAACATGATTTAAAGAATTGTTACTACTACCCGCGCAATCAATTATTGTTTAATTGTATTGTCTATATATATATATGTGTGTGGCGAAAGCTGCAAACAGTTAATGTTCGTGGCTGCATAGAAATTGTGCAGCCGATATTTCCAGTCTAGTACAAAGTATGCGAGACTACTAGAGGTGAGAGCCGCATTTCTACGTTTGCGTTCTATATATATGAAATGCTATTTGATCCTCGCTAATCAATTTACCGTCGTGCTCTGATGATAGTCATGGAAGGTCGAAACGCGGTAATTTTGTTATGTTGTTTGACGACTGGATAGATACAATGGGACTGATGTCTACTTCAAGCTAACAAACTTGAATTAAAGAAAGGAATACTTATGAAGTTATTCAAAATACGCCTGAAAGGACAGAAATTTAATTTGATATGCTAAACGGTGCATTTATACATAACGAAAACAATATTGCTCTTTTATACAACGCTAAAATTATGTTATTGTTCGAGTGGTGACAACAGTTTCTTTAACCAGGTTTTCTAGCGTGAGATAAAAACAAATCTCATTTTAAATAATTCGTCGCAGCACATAGCAAAACTATCATTGAACACTTCTGGTGACACGTTATGACTTTCTAAGATCCTCATCAGAGTGCGGCAGCAATCTGACTGGAGAAGGTCGAACCGCAATGCATATATAAGTAAAGCAAAATTAGATATGCTGTCCTCATCTTTAATAATCTCGCAAGCATTGTATATTTAGTAATTGCACAAAAATTGTGCGAACAGCATTTCCAGCCAAGTGTAATTTATGCTGAAATATTTAGGCTTAAGGCCGCTTATTCGCTTTTACATAACTAATTTATGAATTTCAGCTTGCTAATTGCTAGTCAGTTTGTCGTCTTCCTCTAATGAAGATCACAAAAAGGGTAAAGCGCGTCAGAAAGTGTGACTGGCGATATTTTCGCTTTGTTATGCAATTGATTAAATAGAATTTGTTTAGTGTTACTCTGTAGCTTTTGAACTCAATTTAAAGAAAATTTAGTATTACCCGCTCCATCAATGTCTGTTTAATTTAATATGATTTTCTATGTACCTGGTGTACGCCTAGTGAACCACTGTCATATCCATAGTGTTAGTATCCGGTACTCATCGATTTCAAAAAAGGTATCAGTTACTAACACAATAGCCATAGTGTTAGTATCCTTTACAGACTCGGTATATATACTATATAGTGTGAGTTAGCATTGAAGTCGCATTTTCGTTGACTTTCAGATTATGTTAGCTTCACTATTACAGGTTTACACATTCGTCTAGGAGATTGTACTGTCCTATTATTCCACATTCTTCTACCAAATATATAGTGGTTAAAGGGCGTAATACCGGCTCCTACTGATGAGTCGCCAGTAAGCACGAAACGAATGTGCATGAGATTATACTTTCCGTTCATGCTGCCTTTGGTTTATCCTTCTGGTCACAACTGAACTAATTTATTACTAGGTTCGCAACACCTAATACATACTTGCATATATATTAGTTCTTCGCAACAAACAGTATTTAACTGTCATATCCAATCGTTTGAGCAAACTGCAAAGGCATAAATTTGTCTAAAACGAACAAAACTTTATTCCTAATCAAATGACAACATTAAAAAACCAGATGCTATGATGGATAAAATTTATGATTGCTATCTTTTACAGACACGTACGTGCTCCGGCTGAAATTGATACGATAGTTAAAAATCAAATAAATTTCATTTTTAGGTACGTAGCTAATCGACCACTTCAATGGTGTCACTTGCTCGGGCCCCCCTTACATCTCTGCCAACTTTTGCACAATAAGCTTATAAGGAGGCAGGCATATGTTAATTTTAAAAATTATCCACAAATAAAAAATGTATTAAATAACACGACTTAATTGTACCACGTACATACACGTGGTGCAAGATTTTTAGCAGAATTGTAAACGCCTATTTCAAAATAGAATTTGGACCAAATTCGCCAGTATTAAACGGGAGGATGCTAATAACCATTTGAATCTTATTTCCCTGAAAGTCTATTCATGTAGGAACCTGAATAAAAACTGGAGGAGAGTACTATATGCATTTTTTTACCTTTTTACCTAACTTACAATCTCCTTCTTGTTTTCATGGATTATAAATAGTTGACCATTTTTGTCTTGATCGCCTACATACATAAAGTGACGTCATATTATTTATTATGTATTTATCATGCTTCTTTTAGAAGCATATTTGCGCTGAATATGCATAAACGCCAATCTCAAAGCTGTGATTTGTCTGAACGTAAATGCGTTATCCTACAAACACATATCTTATTAAAACACGAAATAATTGGCTTTCCATGCGACATACCACTGATGGCTACGACAGTCGAAGAAATCCACACGCTGTTCTTCCAGTTGAATGTCCCACATGGCACCTGTTCAGGATTTGTTAAAAAATGAAAAATTCTTACACACAGAATACCATTTTAAATTTTAGAAAAACTTTTTTTATTGCATATTCATATTTTAAATGCATATTACATAAAATTAACAAGATTTTGTTTCAAAGAGTAGAAAGAAGTTTGTGAGCTTGAAGTAAAGAAAAATCCTATTGAATTTAACCAGTCGTCGATAAACATGTCTAAACTACCGCCAGTCGCACGCACTGACGCGTTTCGACCTTCCATGATCATCATCATCAGATTACGACGGCAAACTGACTAGCGAGAATCAAACCGCATTTCATATATGTGAAACGCAAACTTAGATATGCGGCTCTCACCTCTAGTAGTCTCGCATACCTTGTGCGTGGCTGGAAATGTCGGCTGCACAATTTCCAGTCAAGTAAACTGTATGCGATCCGACTAGAGCTGAGAGCCGCATATCTAATTTTGATTTCCATATATACATTCAATGCGGTTTGATCCTCGCTAGTCAGTTTGCCGTCGTACTCTGAGGAAGGCCGAAACGCGTCAGTACGTGCGATTGGCGGTAGTTTTGCTATGTTGTTCAACAAATGGTAAAATACAATGGGATTGGTGTTTACATCAAGCTCGCAAACTTGATTTAAAGAATTGATACCACCACCCGCGCAATATTGGATTGTTTAATAGAAAGAAGTTTTTGTATCAACATTCAGACGACTCTGTGAATTCAGCGCTCTTTAGTATGCATTCATGTATTAGATATTGCGAACCTAGTAAAAATGTAACTCAAGTATGACAAGGAGTATATGCCAAAGTCAGTATGAACTAAACTAATAATCTCTTGTAAACATGAATTTTGCCAAGATACGGATAATTTTAAAGTGCGATCCAATTTATATTTGAGGATTTAAACAGCGATAGAGTCAAATCGCACGAGTTCGGCATAAAGACATCGAAAAACGAATTACCAAACATAATTTTTACATGACAATTGAAGTGTATCTCAACTAATCATCAAAATTTAGAGCTGCTCGAGTGATGTCTAATACTCCGGCCTTGATCTACAGCAGTTATCAGATTTTTTAGAAATGGAAGCATCAGTCAACAAAAATTATAATAGTGATATATTCTTTATAACGGAGAGCTAATTTATACGCAGTTACATATTCGGTTTTTCGTACCTAGTAACAAGTTAAATAAAATAGGACTAGCATGAAAAAATATGAAAAACTCAATAAACGCTGAGGCACATGTACACACACACAGACACACCCACAAACAGAGCCATAAAAATTTCTCCGGTTTCTATTCAAATTATGTACGAACAGCCTTGACTTATGCATAATACTTTTCCAATTTTTGCTTTGAACAACACCTGGAAATTAGCTTTATTATGAGTTTAAGTTTAACAACAAATGTGCTCGGCTATGATGGGAATATTCTCCCGTAATCCAGTTGTGTTTAGTCTGAAATGCTCTTTAATTCGCCTCATTACTAATCGGACACACTGGCTTACATACTGAGCCGAGTAATTTCAACATACCTATAAATGAAAATCGTTTTGCATTTCGTTTGAAGTGAGTTTACGCTTCAAATTTATATTCAGCAGGAATTTTGATGTATCAACTAATATGAGTTGTGTATTATTTAGCTGTGACATCACTGCTTTAACAAGTTTTATATTATTTATTTCGGATGATTCTTCTCCTTTGAAAGGTATACTGGCATGTATAGTTCTATATTTGGGACCGGCTTCATTGCGGGTTTCGCTGATTAGACTTCCGAATTACTTCAACAAACATATACAGATGCTAGTCTTCTAATTAATATGTTTTTAACAGTGCTATTTCATGAAATTAAAAATCCTTACAAATTTTATATTTGATAATTTGTGACAGCGCCTTGTTAATAAATGTTCTGTCCAGCTGATAAATTTCCCTTTCTAGACCATTACCTTACAGTCTCAACAGCAATACGACAATGAAGGACAGTGCGTAAACTAAGGGGTTTTCGCACTCGTAATTAAAATTAATATAGTTGCCGCGTGGTTAACATCTTTACGCGTCTCGTTTAGTTCTACATCTTCTTTCATAATTATGAAAGTGTCATCAACATTCATCAGATATTCATGGCAGTATTTTTTTTAATAAGCGATTTTAATTTTGACTTTTCCATGTAGAATATGCAAGCACCAGTTAATGGACTTGCGTGAAATATGAAGCATTGAAAATCAATTTATCATTCTTTTGAAATACGAGCCTTAATAAAATTCATTGTACCCTTCCTGTGTGCAAAAACAAAAAGAAATTTTGTCAGATATAAGAAACATTTCTTTTGCATTGTCTTCTCAAATATATACTAATGAACATATCTTTATATATGATTTGGAAAGCAAAACAAGATAGAAATATGTGAACATAGAGAGAGTGTGAAAAATGGAAACCAATCAAATTGCGTGCGTCACATCCAGTTCAAGCTCAATGCTTGTACGTGCTTCTTCTGCTTACATAAATCCGGCTGCAATTTGTTTATCCATAAGGCTTCGTATGTGGCTAGCTCCCTTTTGTTTTTGCATTTAGTAATTACTTTGAATGCTACGTCTGGAGAACATACGTGCGATGTTTCGATGATGTGTTGCGCAATAACAGACGTGTATTCACCATTTGATTTAAAACAGGCGTTCAAGTTGCAATGTTCTCTCATTCGAGTAATTAACCGTCTGGTCGATCGGCCTACGTAAGTTGATCGACAAATTGCGCATGTATATTGGTAAATAATATTTGATATCGATATTAACGGCTGTTTCTCTTTGATTGCTGACAAAGGCAAGTGTGTTACCCCACGAGTGTTATTTAGGGTAACACACAGGAAGGGTACAATAAATTTAACATTATTATTACAAATAAAATTACCAAAAAAACCTGCTCACCAATGAATTTGAATTATCGCTGTTCGTACTGTTTCAATATAAATTATAAAACGTTCATTGTATTTTTTTTAGAAATTAACAGATGTTGTAATCCAGATTTAAAATTTGAAAAATATTTCAAATCCAAATGCGATATAATCTCTAATGGTTAAACTTGTTAATTAATGGATCAAATTAGATAATCTTTGATTGCGTGACAAGTTATATCATTTATCTAAACCAAGTTTTGGAATTTGATACACTTAACAATCATATTATTCTTGAATTTACCTGTATAAACTAGGCATTGAATTAAGTCACAAATGCAAATAGTTCAGTAGACCAGTTTCGTGCTTATTGATCACTCCTCAAATACTATCCAGTAATTTTCCCCGAATAGGGCTAGAAACGGAATACGTTCGGTTCATTAATTACAGGTTGGAGGTTGCTATTTTGAACTTTATCTCTAAAGTGATGCCACGTAGGCTCCATCTGAATGAAAGAATAACCAAAAACATAACTTAGTCTATAACAGAAAATTGTACGTATTGTGTGACCGGATAGAACAGTGGATAGTGCCACAGTCTCCAAAGCAAACATGCTCCGGTTGATGACATTTATGCGGATCTTTTTATAAATTCTCGTCAAAAACCAATTTATTTACATCTATTATATTATAGGGAAATTAATTAAAATAAATAAGTCTTTTCTGTCAACTTTGCGAGCCTTACACCCCCAGTTAATTTTAATTACTTGCCTGGGAAAAATTTGAAGAATCCTGTCGAACTGCAAAAGTATTGCCATTGCAGAGTTGGATCCTTCACGAGGTTTTCTCGAAACACTTCGTCCAATGGAGCCGTCCACACACCAACATTTTTCACCTTCAAGGCTGAAACAAAAATTTCAAAAATTACTTATTAATAAGATGAATTGTGAAAAAATAAAATTATTAGGTTCAGTAGCGTTTAGTTAACAGAACAAAAGTTGTGAACTAGGATCAACATCATGATTACTTTGTTATATCATGTCATGAAACCTTACTTGTATTATAATTAATGCCGATCGATTTCTTAACGTGAATCAACAAATATATATCAGTCAGACATACCAACGCGTTGGGACCTTTTTTACTAGTCATCATGGCACACCAACAATCTGACTAGCGAGGATCAAACCACATTGCATATATATATATATATATATATATATATATATATATATATATATATGGAAATCAAAATTAGATATGCGGCTCTCACCTCTATTAATCTCGCATACATTGTACTTGACTGGAATTTTCGGCTGCCCAATTTCTATGCAATCACGACATTTAATTGTCTGCAGCCCTCGCCACAAATAAATATATAGGCAATACAATAAAACTGACATTGATTGAGCGGATGTTGGTAACAATTCTTTAAATCCAGTTTGTAAGCTTGAAGTAAATACCAACGTAGCAAAAGTACCGTCAGTCACACGCAATGACGCGTTTCTATCTTCCTTGACCATCATCAGAACACGACGGCAAACTGACTAGCGAGGTTCAAACCGCATTGCAAATATATATATATATATATATATATATATATATATATGGAAAACGTAATAAGGTATGCCATAATATTTTCAATTTGATCCTTTCGTAAATTTACGTAAATCTCAATTGCGCAATTACTGAACACCTGCAATTAAAACTTTATTTTGGCTTTCGCCACATTTATTTCAGTTACAAAATAATTTATTAAGTTTGGTTTATTCATTCTCTGATGATGCCTAATAGATGTAAATAAAGCGGCATTGGTAGTAATTGCCTAAAGTTTCGCTTATTCTTGTTCAGTTTTAAACGTGCGGTGTCTATTTCAATTAAGCAAACACGATTGAATTAATTGCAAACTCACTCACGAAATTGACGATTACTCTGTTAAATAATTTGCGTTAGAGAAACAAGATCTAGGAACGATTACTGCTTTTTATGAATTATTTCCTTTTTTGGCACGCATCAGTTAATTTTTTCCTTTGCTTAATTTATGACCGATGAAGATTGAACACGTTATTACGTAATCCCAGGGCATTTTAACGTAGTGTGACTAGTTAAATTGTAGTCGATGAATGTTTCAAGGTAAAATATCACAGGTAAAACAAATTATTTTTTCTGAAGGCCATGTTTTGGATGAAATTAGTTTTTTTGATCAGTAACACATTTACAGAATCTAGACAACTAAACTAGTAATTCAACGAACGTTGGTATCACGGTTGGTCATAATAAATACTTTTAATCAAAGTTGCGATATTGGTATAAACACCTGACCCACTATTTACATACATTATTCAATATAAGCTAATTAGTGATGGCACAGTGGTTAGAGAACCAGATTCCGATGCAGACGTGCCTAGGTGCAAGCCTTGTCCTCGGCAAATTCTGGACAGTCGTGATGAGCTCCCAATAAGGACGAAACCGGTCTACTGGATGAGTTGCCTTTCAAAACTATAAAATACTTATAATTTAACAATAATTGTTTGCGCGGGTGGTGGTAACAATTCTTTAAATCAAGTTTGCGAGCTTGATGTAAACACCAATCCTATTGTATTTAACCAGTCGTCGAACAACATAACAAAACTACCGCCAGCCGCAACGCACTGACGCGTTTCGACCTTCCTTTATCATCATCAGAGTACGACGGCAAACTGACTATCGAGGATCAAACCTCATTGATATATATGGAAATCAAATTTAGATATGCGGCTCTCATTTGTAGCAGTCTCGCATACATTGAACTTGACTGGAAATGTCGGCTGCACAATTTCTATGCAGTCACGAACATTAACTGTTTGTAGCTTTCGCCACATATACATATATAGGCAATACAATTTAACAATAATTGTTTGCGCGGGTGGTGGTAATAATGCTTTAAACGCGTCAGTGCGTTGCGGCTGGCGGTAGTTTTGTTAGGTTGTTCGACGACTGGTTAAATAAAATGGGATTGGTGTTTACTTCAAGCTCGCAAACTTGATTTAAAGAATTGTTACCACCACCCGCGCAATCAATTATTGTTAAATTGTATTGCCTATATATGTATATGTGGCGAAAGCTACAAACAGTTAATGTTCGTGACTGCATAGAAATTGTGCAGCCGACATTTCCAGTCAAGTTCAATGTATGCGAGACTGCTAGAGGTGAGAGCCGCATATCTAAATTTGATTTCCATATATATTCAATGCGGTTTGATCCTCGATAGTCAGTTTGACGTCGTACTCTGATGATGATCATGGAAGGTCGAAACGCGTCAGTGCGTTGCAGCTGGCGGTAGTTTTGTTATGTTGTTCGACGACTGGTTAAATACAATGGGATTGGTGTTTGCTTCAAGCTCGCAAATTTGATTTAAAGCATTATAAAATACTTAGTTTATACTGGAAAATGTATGTACTTGGTGGATGAGGTGTTTATATCGGGATCGCAATCTTGATTAAAAGTAAACTAATAATTCGTTTGTCCAATTGATCATACTAAACAAATATTCAATTAACAGATGAGCAAATTAGTTAAGTCAATACTAAACGCATAATTCTACTAAAAAAATAGTGGAAAAATAATATTATTATAGAAGTATCGACTAATTTTAAAATTTAAGTTAGAAATTGTTTTACACAAATGTCTATAACAATCGAAATAAACTCCATAACATATTTCTTCGATATATATTTATCCTAAACTTTTTTATGTTAAATTCTTAAAATCTAGAAACAAAATTCGGTTGACTGTAGTCAATCTTACACAAATCATAGACGTTTGTAGGAACGTGTGCGACAGACTTCTCCAGATTTACATAAATGTTGTTCCTCCATGGGTTCAATGTCATTGGCAAGTAGGCGCGTTCACTGCAATTCGTGGAATCTGTGATGTTCGTTATTGAAATGGCTTTTGCGCGAATGTAACACTGGTCCTGAAAATAGATGAAAATTGAAGGATATCATGTGCTTTTAGTTTCAGTTCTTTTGTTTTTGTGTATTAGTAATATAATTGTGAAATAAATTATGTACAGAAGCAAAACAGTATAATTAAGTAGGTGTATGCAGTACAGCATATAGTTTCTTTCCACTAGAACCATTCGCGACTCAAATGTCGATGTCACGGGGTTTAACTTGGGTTAAGTAAACATTTATACATTAGCGAACAGAAAGAGAAAAAGGCACATGCACAGACACACACAGACTCAGACATACATGCAATTAACTTGTCTTTGTTCAGTTCATGTAGAATCTAACTTTGTTTATTTAGTCACAGTTTATGGATTTTTCAACTGACTGCCTCTTCAGCGCAATTACATCATTTTATTTATTTCATTGAAAAACACCAAAAAATTCCCCTGGTTTCGATTTTCACCTCTACTAACTACGTTATCATCTGTTGCGTAAATATTCTCCATTTGACAGCGGTATCTAATAGTAAATGCTCCAGGATAGGTGTGTTTAGTAATTAGCCAACCAGGCGTACATAGCATTCTGAGCATCTATTGCACATGTAAAAACACTATTAGACTGTAAAATTTCCGGAAATCTACCCGTAATGTGTATCTGTTTAATGCTTTGTTTGTTTAATCAAACATCAGTATTGTATTAGGCATCCGAAAAGTCACTGATTGTTCAATTCACCTCTTAAATATTTTAGATGCCGGGTATTCTCTAATAAATGAAAATAAAATTTTAAAAAGTACTGCGAAGTATGCTATAAAGAAATGTATAAACTTATTATAATTCAAAAGATACCCATCAAAATTTTGCGAGTATTATTAACATGCGCGGTATAGAAATGCTCTTGTGCTCTTGTGTTCCCGCAGGTATTTAGAAAACATAAAACAAATATTTCAAATATATAAATAGTCAAATAATGCACACCGTCACTAATAAAAAGTTTGTTCATAGATCAATATCAGCCTCAACAAAGGGGACAATCTTGTTTACGCATATGCCTTTTGATTGCATGTGCTTTGATTATAGAAGCCAGCACTACTTCCAAAAAAAGCACTGCATACGTTTACGACATCTCCGAAAACCAGTATGCAAGTCGGTACATGGTACCAAGATTCTGGTTGCCGAGTCGGTCCAAGATAAAACACTCTGATCGTCGAGTCGGTACATGGTACCAAGATTCTGGTTGCCGTGTTTGTACATGGAACCAACACGATGTATGCTAAATTTCACGAAAATTGCGAATTACAACTATTTCTGAACTCCTGTTACTCCAGCAAATCCATACACTCTGGCCTTGATAGATGTTCAATATAATTTTTCGCAGTAATCATGACATCATTAAATTAAATATATAACAGGTATATATTGTCTTTTCGCGGTGAACTAATATATATGCAATTATGTATTAGGTGTTGCGCATCTAATTAATGCTGTCTTTTGGTCATATTTGAAACAATTTATTATTAGTTTCTCCATTCCTAATACATAATTGCATATATATATATATATATATATATATATATATATATATATATATATATATATATATATATATATATATTAGTTCACTGCAACAAACAATATCTAACTGTTATATATTTAGTTTAATGCCTTCATCATTACCGCGAAAAGTGATAATTGATATCGACCGAATTCCGAGTGTACCGATTTGCTGGATTAACACGTTTTCAAAATCAGATTTGATGCTCAATTTTGGTTAAATTTAGCATACACTGAAATCCATTGTATTGGTACCATATACCGACTCGGCAACCATAGGGCAGATACACTTTACGGGCTTGATACGTATTATATATATTGTGAGTTGGCCTTGAAGTATTATTGTCGAAAACTTTATTTGAAGTGGACTCTACTATTGCTAGCATGCATATTCGCATAGGAGATTCAGTCGCCCAACTGTCCAACATTTCTTGCCCAACCATATAGTGGGTATGGGGCATAAAACCGGCTCCTATTCATGATGTAAGATCTAACAAGATAAGAGCGTAGCTCATTGCCAGTGGTTAGTACAAATGGTGTGGAGATCGTCGGAGTGAGGAGACGAATCGACACTCAGCCCCCACGAAGACGAACTCAACGCATACTTTGAAATGAGGAATAATCGTATATTGGTGAAACAGATAGTGCAAATCTACCACTCGTGGAATAAAATCGTGGATACGTTAAATGTGATGATCGCACTGTGCAACGAAGAACATCAACTTTTAAGTATGATCATATCGTAACAGGGTAACATATCGTCTTCTTTTTAGTTTAGCTCAAAACTAGACTCTTGACTTTTTGTAATGAAATTTTCTCTACCTACCATTGTCCTTCCAACTAATAGGTATTTATCAATTTATGCATCTATCGTAGAGAAATGAAAAAAATCAATTATGCACACAGATAGGCTCAAATTTTTTTACATTTTAAAGAATTTTATCACAATCGTCAACTTTTACACCATTGGCATTTTATGCAACCATTCAGTAAACACGAGTTCTACCATCGAACGCATTTGCAAACGCGTTTCGAGCTTTCGTTGTCGACATCAGAGCGCGCTGGCAAATCGACAGATCAGGACCAAACCGCAGCAGATGAACTGTGTGATGAAGAATCGCATGCCGCACACATGTTGCACGTGACGTTATTACATAACGCTACTGACACGGACAACAGATTAGCATTAGATAAAGCGCAATACCTCGTGCTGGCCTCACTTTCCGGGGCACGACCTGTATGTAAATTTGGCAGTCGAGTTCCATTAGAAACCATTGCTCTGAAGGCATAAACCCTACCTGTACCATTCACGGATAATTTAGGTAGTCTACGTATTTGCGTTTTAATTAATACATGGGTATTGACCAATAACTTTTATCGCCTAAAAATACCATTGTCTCCTATATCTCAACGAAAAATTTGGCAATTTGTAAAAAATAGACAAACCTGAGTGCGTAAAACGGATCGTATTTTTGTTGATGGAAAAATTATTAGCAAAGCTCATCTGCAAAATCGGAACAGATTTTGGCTGGCTTCATTCATGAGAAAGTATTCAACAGTTTACAGAATGCCTTCTACACTCGGTTCTTGTTAGATAAGATTCTGTATTAATTCATCCAAGAACAGAACACGAAGCTCGAAATTGTCTCTTGTATTTCTTAAAAATAGCCTCAGACATGGAGATTATTCAGCATTAGACTGCATTTGTGTATTAGGTGTTGCGCAACTAGGATAGAAAAATCTCCTACACGATTGTGTAAACCTACATTAGCGAAGCTAAATTCATATAGTCTCGACAATGTAACCTCAAATCCATCTTACTATAAAAATGATATGTATCCTTTGCCTGAATATGAAGTTATCTGTTTACACATTCATATATGAGAGGATAACTTCCAAAGATCCCACATCCTTCACCCAAATGTAAAGCTGGTATAGAAAGTAATACTGGCTCCTACTGATTATTATCTAACTTTTGTAAGAAAGCGTGTCAATTAATATGAAACCCCTTCATGAATTCACAAAATATGCTAACATTTATGCAAATGATGTGTATGAAAATGATAAGATTAAAATTGGTTTTGATAATTATGATAATACCGATGAAGTATATTTTTCAGATCTGAATTATGATAATGACCAATTACCGATGGCGAAGTTCACCTTATTAATGAGGACTGAACAATTCTTCATTGCGCGGGAGAGGATAAATGTTCTTTAAATCAAGTTAGCGACCTTGACGGTACTTTAGCTATGTAGAACGACTGGTTGAAAACAATTGGATTGGTGCGTATATGAAGTTCGCAAACTCGATTTTAAGTATTAATGATGATAAAACGCATGCCGTTAAATACGATGTTGATAAACTTGAACAGGACGAAATTAGCAAAAATTTTAAAAACCAAAATTGAACTAATGATGATAGTTACGATGATTAATTTAGTGATAGTTTTAATGACGATGATATTGATGAGATGGTACGGATTACTGAAGTGAGAAAAATATAATGATGATTAATAATATAACGAAAATAAAGATGGTATTGTGGACGACTCGAGTGGTAGTACTGTAGAAGATTTTTGAAATATTAAATGTGAAAAGGGTATGAAGATGAAACTAAGAAAATAGTGAATGTTTTGTTTTTAAATTCTGGAACCACCATTGATTTTTAAAAAAAAAGAATTTTAAATATATATATATATATATATATATATATATATATATATCAAATAGTTTTTGATTAAAATTTGTTTCGGCTATGTAGCAATGGTTACCATTGACACATTTAATTGAGGCTGAGTGTGAGGTTATAAAAGTAAACAACCAATGATTGCGCGGGTGGTGATAACAATTCTTTAAATTAAGTTTGCGAGCTTGAAGTAAACACCAATCCGATTTTTACTAACCAGCCTTAGAACAACATAGCAGGACTAGCGTCAGTCACCATAAATATATGCATTGCGGTTCGATCCTCGCTAGTCAGTTTGCCGTCGCACTCTGATGATGATCGTGGAAGAACGAAACGCATCAGTACGTGTGACTGGCGGTAGTTTTGTTATTTTGTTCGACGATTGGCTGAAAACAATGGGATTGATGTTTACTTCAAGCTCACAAACTTGATTTAAGGAATGAATATTAGGTTGTTTGAATAGTTCTACTAATTGAGTAAAATGAACGGCGTCTGGTTTAAAATAGAGTTAATTTCTGAAAATTGTTTAATCGAGAATCGGCGAAATTCGCTGATTCGTGATGATAGGCTAATACGGAGGATATCTGATCATTTGATTTACACTCTGGTATATTTTGACATTTTATTTTCCACAGCTGCTTGTCCATTAGAATATACAGTCTGGTATTCTAAAAAGAGGGGAAAATGCAGTTTGTAGGATGCCAATAATCTGGGAAGCGGAGAATAAAGTCAACTTAGATTATGACGATTTCAGCTAATTCAATTCCGAAAAAGGAGAAGGCCTTGGGCCTTAGTGCTTCAGAAATTCCATTCTGGCATAAACCTGATAACTCCTAAAATATACATGCTAAAATAATGATATTATAACTTTAGAAATATGTTTTTCATTAAATTGTGATGGAAGTTTAGTTTTGCAAACTCTCGGTTAATCGATTGGCCATCCATCGTTACGTGAAGAACAAATTAATTAACATGCATCCTTTAGAGTAAAACTCACAGTTGTAAGTTGTTTCCGCTTCTGCTTAGAAAACGCTTTGGCTGTAGCCGTAAATAAGTCCTGAAATGAAAAAAAACGAAAAAATCCAACAAATGGCGATTATAATTTATTCAATTAACAATCGTACATTTGCATAGGCAATTACGGGACATTTTCAAGCAGAAAATAGTGTATCAATGAAGTTTTAACCAACTGACGTGTTTGTCGCAACATTTAAATTTTTGTTCAAATGAAACAATTATTTATATTCTACTTTAGAAACTTCATATATTAATCCACGGGGTTTTGAGCACTGGGTCATTCGTATTTCTCAATTCAATTTGTGTATTCAACCACTTGTCACAGACGTATAAAATGCTATATCAAATTAGTATATTTAAATATTATTATTTTAATTTTGGAAAATTAAAACCTTACACGTGAGCTTTCAAGATGTGGTTTAAAGTTAATTATCAAATAAAATAGCAGAAAGCAATTAGCAACCTTGCAAGTGTACTGGATGGACAAACTGTAGCCTTATTTAAGCGTGCGGAAAACCCATATTCGGGAACTGAGCCTAAACTGGGGCTGATGCACATAACTGATTGGTCCAACTAAATTTCACACAATCTATCCGTTTTAAATGTCTCTTCGCCTTGTCTTGCAAAATTTATGTATGCTCACAAGTGGATATTTCACGCTAAAGTGCGAGAGAAACGGTCCTGCATCTGGAAAACTTTATTTTTGTCTTTGCATATGAGAAAAACTATTCTGCTTATTTTCTGTTACGTTATTTGAATTTTATTACTTGTTCAATTGATCCGAGCAAAGTTAATCCGGCAAGACATGATAAAAACCAATTACAACTTGGGCACTGAATGCAATATGTGAATCGTGTTTTATTAATACAATTTGCGTGAAGTTAAGTATGTTGGCTTACGTATGTTTTAATTGATTACATGTAAATTCTAAGATGCAGAAACTGTTTTTTGAATTATTTCAGCATTTGTTGGACAGTGATCTTGATTACCATACACCTTATACATTCTTGTTTTCCAATCATAGCTAAATTGCACAATTATTTAAGTTAGCTCGGAAAATAGTTGCTTTACATTGTCATAGCTAGGTAACGACATTCCATAATTATAAAATATAGTGGAAGATACGTACAAAACATTTTTTCTATGCCAGATTTCAGTCTGATTACTTGTTGAGCAAAAGAATTATTTCTTTTTTAATCAAGTGCGCGAACTCGGTATCAACACCAATCCCAATTATATATATAGATATATATATATATATATATATATATATATATATATCGTTTTATTCTAAATTCCAACGGGATAGTCAACATCACATCGATCTGGTTTGGGCATATATGTAAAAGAAAATTATTTCGAATAAATCTTCTTCCAAAGTGCTTCAAGACGTCAGCATAAAACTCCTACTTAAAAGAAGAAACAAGGCTTCATTATCCTCAGATCTACGCCTCTTTTCTAACTATCACGAAAACAATCCGCTCAGTAGTGCTTGATGGAGTTAATTAAATTATAGTCCATTCTAAGGATGTAATATGGATAATTCTTTATACTTGAAAATCCATTTAAATAGTCTTATACCAGCGGTTTTACCGAAACTGGATAAATTAAATATATTCGCTAACAAAATAATATATATATATATATATATATATATATATATATATATATATATATATATATACCTCTACCTACGATATTCAATTATTTTGGCAAACTAAATGCTACATATACGTCCAACCTTATATTTGTAAATCAAGAAATTATATCTAAATTGCAAAACTGTGCTGACGACAGTCTATGAGCAAAACACACGAAGACTTAGAATTACTAATTGCATTACTTTGAATGTTAGCATTAATAATGACCACATAAAATTATTACTACGTCAAACCTGGTAAGATTCAAATGAGTTATGAGCTCCAGATAACTAATTGTATTTTAAATATATGACGTGAACAAAAAGACATAGGTAAATTCATTCAAAATCAATCAAAGCCTACAGAACTGAGACTTTGTATAAAAAAAAATTTTCTTCGCCTATCTTGAAATACGTTATCATTTTTTTAAATTATTAAAAATTATTTAACGTATATGCATTTTTACTCAAATGCTAGAAATTTAAAAATGTTACGATTGCCGCAACAAGGCTTTATATCCCACTAATTTCCAACGATTAAGAAGACATCTAGATCTGTGTAAATTTCGACTACGTCAGCGTTTTATCTCCAAAGAAACCAGGACGCGAAACTAAATTTTTAATGTCCAACAAATGCATTAATGATGTAAGAAAGTCTTCCATACTCGAATTAGATTTATACTCTAAACAGAGCAAAAGTCAAACAAATATGCGTGAACATGAAGAAATCATTTATAGCTTCCTCTAATTCTCCACTTCAAGATTTTATGCCACTGAATAACTAAAAAAGTGCTTTCTGAAAATATATTATGCTACTCTGTGAAGCGTTCTGTCAAGGTTACGGGAATAATTATATATATATATATATATATATATATATATATATATATATATATATATATATATATATAGATTTTGGTGGTTATTTGGAGCTTGAGTTCTAATGAGATGAAATATACGCTAAATATAAAGGAAAGACTATCTAAGAAACAGTAGTTAATATAAATCTGAATACTGTGTGTAGCGTGCAACAGGTGGCTCGGTTTTTAAAGCAGCAGATTCCGCAGCAGATGTGCCCAGATTTGAGCCCTGTCCGTGGCAAGTTATAGACAGAATTTGAAGATTTTCCAATAAGGACTGTTGTATTCACCTATATTGGTTGGGTGGTTCACGTGGATTCTATCGGTATGTATTATCAATGTATCATCCAGATGAGACGTAATTATACCTAATTCTGCAGTCAAATTGTTCATTTGTGCTGTCAGCCCATGAATCAACGTTTCCAACACATCAGAAGCCATATGGAGATTCTCTAAACGTGCTTTATTTTTAATCAAGTATATATAGTAATTTGCCCGGATAAAGAGAATCGATTTAGTAAAACAAATTTACAAAAACTAATTATTTTATGTTCACTTCAGCTCGAAGTCTGCTTCCATCATCCTAATGCGGGCACTTTTGCGAGGACTTTCTTTTGAATTAATGCCAGCCCTGTATAGGACCCTTGTTGCGTTCTAAGTCTCGAATGTGGCTATTGCTACAAGTACGAAACTGATCTATCGGATTAATTGGCTTTACTACATTATAAAATGCGAAGTATTACTGATAAATGTGGCTATTGCTACAAGGACGAAACTGGTCTATCGGATTAATTGGCTTTTCTACATTATAAAATGCGTAGTGTTACTGATAAATGTATGTACATCAAGGAACAGTCGATTATATCAAGATCGCAACCCTGTTTTAAATAACTAATACGCCAGTGGGCAGATGTCTGATGTTGGACGACATCACTTTTATACTTGTAATTGTGCGATTTGACTTCATTTTCTAATTTGAAAAGTGCTGCAGGCACAGTTCTTTTGACATTAAATTTTTATTGGCATTTCATCCGCCAGTTTGTGTCCTGGCCAGTTGACCATTGACGATAATGTTCGTAATGGTGGTAAGTTGCTCGTTTCATTTACTTCGTCTCACTTGGTTTTGCCACTCATTCTAGAGACACGTCTGTCAGCTAGGTTCGCTTATTTAAGATTATGTAATGTGTTTTTGATTTCCTGTTTAACTGCTCCCCTTGCAATGTAATCAAAATCAATATTGAATTCATGGTAGATTCTAATCTGTCTTTAAAACATAAATTGTTCAATTTACCGTTAAGAAAATCGCTCATTTGATTAATATGATTATTTTTATTCATAAGAACAATACCTGAGAAATTGCATATTCTCACTAATCTGAATCCTTTGTTATGTTTTAATTCCAGATGTCTCGCTTCAAAAAAATTAAATCGTTTCTTCCTAAATTTAAAATGAATATAGGTGACACGAATTTCAGTTTTAAGTAGAAGGTAACTTCTATATTCTTGTGAAATTCATGATGTAACACATATTCAAAAAGTCTTTTCAGCGCGGCATCTGTTCTGATCTCTATCATTGGATACTTATCCTATGGCAATATACATAATCTTGTTCAAAACGATAGACTTCTTTCCGTTTTTCTTGAAAGAACCAAACTCTTATAGTTAAAATTGATTGCGTCATTATTCTCCGAAAATATGTCAAAGACCTGCATGGTAGAAAATTATTTTGTGTGTTTTTTAAACGTTTTTCTGTCCAGAGCATTCGTATCTACGCGATTAGCCGCAATCTTGGGCGCTTCGTACTTGCCTGGCTTGGAGATACTGATACGAGTTATCGAAACTGAAATCTGGTTGTCCGCATGGTCAAGTCGCAGGTTCTAGGCTACTAGAACATTCTTGTTAGCTGTCTTGAATTCTTATTTTCGTGCGTCAAAATTAAAAAGCCTTCGTACAAATTGGTCGTTTTTTTAAAAAAAACGTTTGCTAGGTACGATGAGGAGAATAAGTAAAACATGCAACGTTTCATTTAGTACATTCAGAAAAAATGGTTGACTTATTTGCAAAACGCAAAACTTACATCAAGACGAGCCGTCTTCAATTCAACGATTGCTGTGATTTTCTGTATCGCTTCGTCCAGTAGAGAAGTGGCATACTCATCGGTTACCTGGATTTCACTAAAGTCAGATGTTGAGTAACGCTGCAAGAAAAAAGAATAATCAAAATTCATATTAACCTAATAATGTACAACAAATTAAGGCAATAAATATGCTTTTTTTGTTTCTTATCTGTTCTAACTATTCTCAATATTGATTTATGAATGAATTTAAAAGTTGATTGCAATTCAAAATTGGAGTCCCGGCCGCAGCAAATTCTGCCAAGTAATTAAAGAATTCCCCAGAAGAAAATAGCCGGTCTAATTGCAGAATTTACTTTTCAGCCTTAAGCAATGTTTTGTTTATATTTACAAAGATATAAATATATATCCTGCTAGTAAACTTCGAATGAGTACACACACAACATATATATATATATATATATATATATATATATATATATATATATATATATATATGCATATATATTGACGTACGAAGAAGCAATTGATCAAACAGAATCCAGCAACGTTTACTGCATAATTTGATTTTAAAAGTTTTGACACCGTCAGGAAAATCAGCTATTTCCATTCATATATTGGAAATGGGGCACCCAGGCAATTTGACCAATTTCCCAATTCTAAATAAAGCAATATCAGAAAAATTATTATTTATTTATCAGGCCCTTTATATAAAACAACAAGCACATGGCCTAAATATTCAAAAGTTTCACCAATATAATATTCTAATCGACTGGCCTCGAATAACAAAATTCAACAGCAATTTACTAGTATCCAGGCAAGACCGAACACGCCCTCGACCAGACTCAACAAGCATTCGATCGGATTGGCAACAAAGTGAAGAGCAAACATGCAGCTGCACATACGGTGACAGATATTTCGAAAAAATATATGAGCATTCAACACTGCAATCCGCACCTGCGCTGTTACCAAGTATAGAAAACAAAATTGCACAACAGGGTGAAACGAAAGACTACAATCGGGAATATAACATTTGTACACGTAACAGGTGGTTAACTCTCAAGCCATCAATACAAGAATGACCAGATCTCAGACATCAATTTGTTATACAGTGAGAAAGGCCCTTACATGCAAACAGGAACACACACAGACACAAACCCATACACACTTACTAATTAGCCAAAATAAGAAATATAAGTAAAACTGAGTCAGGGTTGATGCCACCCACATAATCAAATTAAAACCAAGAATTTATGTGTATATATATATATATATATATATATATATATATATATATATATATATATAAGCACGAAACGAATGTGCACATGAGATTATACTTTCCGTTCATGCTGTTTTGGGTATATTCTTCTGGTCATATTTGAACTTTTCTGTAACCAGGTATGCCAAACCTATTACACAATTCATCAAGTCGACCGAATTCTTTCTTAACCATCAGACATCAACAGTTGCCTGATTTACCTCGGACGAAGTTTCATTTCGGAATTATTCGATTTAAAGTTATAATATTCCTCGCAAATAGCACGTTAGTCTCACATTTCGCATATGTTTACCCGTCTCTCCATCAGGTGGTTTCTTGTTGGAATGGCTTTTCACCTAAAGATCTAGGTAGTAATTAGAATTCTTTAATTATATGTCAGACACCATTCCACCATTTAAATGAATATTTCAATTATTGCACGAACTGTCTATGTTTTATCCAGGTCCAGGTATACCATGAGACTAAAGATTTTCTCCTTCTTTGATGTTCCATTTAGACAGGTTTCATGTAAATTCACGAATTAAACGTTAAGCCATAGCTTATTTCATTCGTCATCTTGAAATAAGTTCTTATAATGAAATTATTGTACTGTTATAAAATGGCTTAACTTCGTATATGTGTTTGCGTAACTTTGCCAAATACTATTTCAAGCAAGCGAAAAACGTGAACCTCTGTAGATGTGAGATGCAGAAATTGACAGAACGGGTCCAGCATAATTTATTAGTAAGATTTAATAGTAAAAATATTGAATGGAAAGGACGAATTTCGCCAATGCTGATATGTACTTGGTTCTATTTAATGAAATTTTAATGGCGTTTAAGCCTCCTCTGGTATTTAAATTAGATAATCAGATAACGTAATATAGTTGTACATAGTTAATTTTTCATATTGCATACTGTAAAAAAGCGTTTTTGCGCCAACTTCTCAAGTGATATACAAGTGATGCAAAGCTGAAATTCATTAGATTTAATAGAAAATATTGTTTACATGAAAAGTACACAAAACGTAATAGTCCAGAAAATTCAAATAGAAACAAACAATTTAACACATTTTCACATGCGGATAGGATGTAATTGCAATTGCATAAACAAATTGTTTTGTTTGCGTAGATCTGGCCAACTTCTCATTATATAAAAAGCATGCTCGCACATCATGCCTTAAATAAAATTCAATATCTTTTTATTTGCGTGGTGCTTTGTCTAAATGAGAAGGTATTGAATTTTATGTATGTACGTAAATAAGTATATCATTTGACACACATAAACACACAAAATGTCAGCTTGCTCTCGAAAAAAGCGAGAATTAATTTTTTTGCATCCATCTAAATAAATTTTTGCACAGGTACGATTCTTAATTTAGATAACGATTGATTCAGGTTTCAGTGAATTTTTCTTTTCGAGCTAGGTAGGTAAAAATAGATTTTGGATGTAGTCAAAACTATGTGAACAAAAAAAATGTGTGAATGACAAAGCGAAAAACCATCAATCTTTAATGAATTTCAATACCCGTTCACATTTATATCATAAGCGAATAGATACGACTCTCCCATATGTTGCATGAACATTTAAAATGGGTTCAATTATCTCGTTAGATTTATTCATGCCTGTATAATGAGGTGTGTAAAGTTTTATGCCGGCAGTATTATGAATATCATCCAAGTAATTCTTTTACACCATTTGGCGGTCAAACATGTAATGAAATAATTCCCATGTAACGGCGCAGATTAATTCGCCAACATATCGTCTAAATGAAATTGAAATTTCCTTACGCGTTACCAATTAAAACAAGCGAAATTTGGCGTTAACCAATGGCGTGCGACCTAGCGCCCGCACATGTATATAAGCACGGTGCATTTATCATGCAGCACACTTGACATTTCCGCTCTGCTCGCTACGTATTATTTCTGTCGCTCTCTCTACTTTACTTTCTACCTACACTGTCTTCTGGAGTTGCGTTTACCACGCTGTGTCATCTAGTCACTTCGACTTCAGTCACGCCAATCTTCTTGTTGCTGCAAAACTAGTTATATGTGATTTTTATC
The DNA here is from genome assembly GCA_029291075.1 of Eudiplozoon nipponicum. Classification (NCBI taxonomy): domain Eukaryota; kingdom Metazoa; phylum Platyhelminthes; class Monogenea; order Mazocraeidea; family Diplozoidae; genus Eudiplozoon; species Eudiplozoon nipponicum. The sequence goes on from JAQBSW010000140.1 coordinate 206,804, forward strand.
TATTAATCGGACTTCTACGTGTGCCAGCCGCCACGGTGTTGACGCAGATCTTCAATAAGACAATTCTGAGCCCTCGACCAGCAACTCAGCCCTCTGGTTTAGACAACTCTACTTATTCCGGTGCATCCATACGAAGGAACACCAGCCAATCTGCCAGAGCTTTCATCAAGTATCTATAAGTAGTTTTAGACACTGCAACACTACTCAACTTTCTCGGAATTTTGCGGAGAACGCAATTCCGGCCCTAATAAGGGCCACCCACAGTAACTGTCTGTTTTTATCTACGGCATTTGCAGACAACACCGTGACTAAACTCTATTCCCATGTCACGGGACTGTAATCGTTGAAATGTAAATATTGCGCTGTCCATGTTTTCTTATAGGACACTTACTTGCACAATATGCCACCAATTCTACGTTTGGGCCTCGCAAGAAGAAATAAAAACTAATCTTCATCTTCATTTTCATTTTTATAATAGAATATTTTCATGCCATTTTTTGAATCTATTTTTTTGCTTCCCTACATGCATACAGCTTTCATAGCCCAAAAAATTATCAGCAACGTATTGGTTTACTTCACTAAATAGCTAATAATAATTTATTGCAGACATGCACAGAAACATCTTGTTAATGTTCTGAACCAGATCAGAGACCCAACATCACTTGAAAATAAATTGAATATCAAAAACAACAAATAGATAGCAATCTTCATATTTTTTAATTATCAATTTAAAGTCTAATAATTAATCCCTGACATACTAAAAACCAAATTCGGCATTTCCCTTTAAAGGTAAATTATCAGATAATGACCCAACATCAAACGAGCACATCCAAACAGTTTTAACGTTCAACTTTCTGCACTTTACTAAAAAGGCACAAAAATCTTTTAGCATTTACAAATAACACTTATTTCTTTCCGGTTATATTTTGGTAAGGCAGGCATGTAATAATTCACACCTTAACCTATTTATCATTAAAACAAAAGATATTAAAGAAGTCTACCTTTGTACATTTTATGGCTAGGAAAAATAGTTTTTTATATTTATTCCAACTCTACAAAAAATGTTAAAACGGCCATCTCGTGGTTTCCGTTGCATTTCTCTCAGTGTAAAGTTGAAATTGCGGACCAGAAATCAAGCCATTCACTTTGGAGACGTACTCGTTGAGGTACATGACGACTGAGCTAGCCCCTTCGTCTGGTGAAAAAAGAGCAGATTCATGATCTTTAACTAGTTATCGTGAGGCCACCACGTGGACTTAATCGAAGATAACCCCGTTGATTATGACTACTTTTGATTTAAAAGACAAATGCCGATGGGCTTTATTTTGACCCATCGCTGGCTGTCAGCATTATTCTCTTTGAAATCAGTTAGCCAATGAAAAATGTGACTCAAAGACTGCCTCCATATATATAGGACTTTATTTGCCAAGAAAGAAAAATTTATCGACCCACGCGAGCGCTTTCCTATACTCAGCCCACCGCGCTATGCTGCCGTACACAACGCGCAATTCTCAGTTGTATACCAAGCAAAATCTCTGTCGACCTAGGTTTTCTCCGTTATAAAGTAAGTCTGAATTTGTCGTCATCTTGAAAAAAGAGCAACATTGTCTGTAATTAACGCAGTATTCCAATTCCTTTACTAATTAACATATCCTTTTAGAAGTATTAACACGTTACTTTAATCAAGGTTGCAATCTTGATATAAACACCTAACCTTTTATGTACATAATTTTGTCAGTATAAACTAAGTATTGTATAGTGTAGAAAAGGCAATTCATCCAGTAGACCGGTTTCGTCCCTATTCGAAACGCATCGCGTACTGGCCAGAATTTGCCGCAGACAGGACTCGAACCTGGCAACATATATTTTAGAATCTGTCGTTCTAACCATTGAGCCAGCCTGCCGCACACAACACAAAATCTTCAGGTATATACTAAATAATGTTTCTTGGTGAGCCTATATGCCAACAATTTACAACTTAAGTTCCAAATAACCATTACATTATACTGTGTGTAGTGTGTGGCGTAGAGGCTCAGTGGCTAGAGCAAAAGAATGTGAAGCAGACGTGTCCAGGTTCGAGCCCTGTCCGCGGAAAATTCTGGACAGTACTTCGTGAGTTACTGAGAGTCACTGGCTTAGACACCTCTACTTATTCCGGTGCATCCAAACGAAGAAACACCAGTCAATCAAAACCCTGCCTGGGACGAAACCGGTCTACTGGATTAATTTAACAATAATTGATTGCGCGGGTGGTGGTAACAATTATTTAAATCAAGTTTGCGAGCTTGAAGTAAACACCAATCCGATTGTATTTAACCAGTCGTCGAACAACATAACAAAACTACCGTCAGCCGCAACGCCCTGACGCGTTTCGACCTTCCATGATCATCATCTGAGTACGACGGCAAACTGTATTTTCTACACTATACAATTCTTAGTTTATACTGACAAATGTTTGTACTTAATTCGTCATGTATGTATATGAAGATCAAAAACTTGATTAAATTTATTGTTCTCACTGCTCGTGCAACCAATGTTCGTTGAGTTTGCTAACACATAATACCTTAATGCTTATTTTATATGTAATTTCCCAATATGTAGAATAATAATTTTCCATTCAAAAGGGTGTATAGCTATACTTCTTATATTTTAATTTGTTGCAACAATTTATATTTTGCGTAGTATTTACGTGGATAGGTTTTTTTTAAAATTAACTGAAATTAATTCTTGCTTTATTTCTCCAGTAATTAATTTGATAAAAATGCTTCTGTACAGTATATGATTGGTTTATTCTAAATTTCTGGCTTGGAATAAATTGTATACGAATTTAAAAACTGGATATTTTGCAAGCACTTGCGTGAAATGAATTACAAACAGGTAAACGTGTCTGACAATGTCCAGTCTTCTGCCATAACCGATTTGATGGCCAAAAATAAAGTTTTGTAAAATATCTCTATGCATGTTGAAATTATATTTACTCCATGTGTCAGTGTGATTTTTACGTTTTTCGTTGCTTGATTGTACGGTTTAATAACATTTTCAATCTTATTGCGCTTTAAAACCAATTATTCTTTTCTTTGAAATGCGAGCTTTAATAGAATTCATAGTACCCTGCTTATGTGCAAAAACGAAGAAATTTTATCAGAAATAAGAAACATTCCTTTCTCATTATCTCCTCAACTATCTACTAATGAACATATCTTTATACATAAATTGGAAAGCAAAACAAGATCGACCAAATGATTAATTACTCGCTTGTTTTAAATCAAATGGTGAATACACGTCTGCAATTGCGCAACACATCATCGAAACATCGCACGTATGTTCTCCAGACGTAGCCTTCAAAATAATTACTAAATGCAAAAACAAAATGGAGTTGGCCCCATACGAAGCCTTATGGATAAACAAATTGCATCCGGATTTATGCAAGCAGAAGAAGCATGTTCAGGCATTAAGCTTGAACTGGATGTGACGCACGCAATTGATTGGTTTCCATTTTTCACACTCTCTTTATGTTCACATATTTCTACTTTGTTTTGCTTTCCAATTTCTATATAAAGATATTTTCATTAGTAGATACTTGAGGAGATAATAAGAAAGAAATGTTTATTGTAACAGATAAAATTTCTTCTTGTTTTAGCACAAAGGAAGGGTACATTGAATTATTCTGTTTTTGTAATGCGAGCCACGTGCAAACTGAAAAGTAATTTTATAATATAAAAGTACCAATTCTTTTTTATATTCTTCTGGAATATATACAAATGATCGTCCCTTTAGCTAAAAATTGAAAGACTAAACAAAATAGCAAAATGTAAACATGGAGAGTGTAAAATAAAGGAACGCCCAATCAATTGCGTGCATCACCTAAAGTTCAAGAACAATGCCTGAACATGCTTCTTCTACTTGAAAAAATCCGGCTGCAGTTTGTTTATCCATGAAGCTTCGTATGAGGCTAACTCCTTTCTGTTAATGCATTTAGTAAATATCTGCGTCCGGATAACATACGTTTAAAGATTTACCGAAGTGTTGCGCAAGTGCAGACCTGTATTCACCATTTGATTTAAAACATGCGTTTAAGTTGCAATGTTCTCTCATTCGAGTAATTAACCGTCTGGTCGATCGGCCTATACAACACTAGAAAATTGATTGAGTTAATAATTTAAAGGAGAAAAAATAAACAGACATATGTAGGATCAGGCGTGAAAGAAATTTTCCTGTCCATCGCATTGAAGGTACAGCTCAGAAGTAAGTGGAAACGGCATCAATGCTCAGATATAATGCAGCTAAACTACGAGTGGTATTTAGGGTAACACACTTGCCTTTACCAGCAATCAAAGAGAAACAGCCGTTAATATCGATATCAAATATTATTTACCAATATACATGCGCAAGTTGTCGATCAACTTACGTAGGCCGATCGACAAGACGGTTAATTACTCGAATGAGAGAACATTGTTTAAAATGAAATAGTGAATACAAGTCTGCAATTGCGCAATGCATTCTTGAAACCTCACACGTATGTTCTCTAGATGCAGAATTCAGAATGATTACTAAATGCGATAACAGAAATGAGATGGACAAATATGAAACCTCATGAATAGACAGACTGCGGCCGGGTTCATGCAAAAAAAAATGCTTTTTCGCGAATTGAGCTTGAAGTAGAGTTGATACAGGCCACTGATTGATTGTTCCCTTATTTCGCACGCTCACTAAGTGAAAATATTTTGCCTTGTTTTACCTTTAAAAAAATTATTAAATTATTTTTCCTTTGTAGATTCTTGAGACAAATAAGAGAACGGAACGAATCCTGTATGTGATATAATTTGTTTTTATTTATGCAGATAAAAAGGGAATTATGTATTCTCTATTTATAAAAATTACCTGGGTACAGCAAAATATGCAAACTTTTTTTAAATATAGCATTGCGATTTTCAGACAAAATATCTAACAATTGCTGAGAGGTTTTATGAGGACCAACGTGCAGCTTGCAGCTACAGTGTCCTAGCGAAGGTACAAAAACGCATCGAAACAAGTAATTAAATCCTATTATTTCATGTTTCAATAAGGATAAAATGAAATAAAACCACTAATTTGATTAGAAAATTAGATTAATAGCAAATCGACTATTTTTTTAAAAATAAAACATATTTGCATAAGTGCACTATATTGTGATATCCTGACAACTTGATCCTGTCTTCTAATCTCCAGTAATTGAGAAATAGAATATCCCAAGATAATGAAAACGTGCTACCTTCTACAATTATATTGATTAAATTATGAAACAAAAGAATTGATGTTTTGCGTAACAAGATGTTGTACAGTTACCTGCTCCTTGTTTTGACAAGCAAGTTTATTTCGCTCGATATTTTTATTACCATTTCCGAGTTTCCTTCTCATTATTCCACTTTTCGCAAAATGTACAGCCAAATATTGTAACAAGTGATCAATTTCGTTCTACTTCTAACTGGCTGATTTCATAAATATCACTGTCGTTTCACTAGATAAGCGTGTTCAATATAATTTAATGCATTTTTTTGTTCACTAAAACGAGAATCTACGTTGATTTCATTTTAATTCTCAGTTTTATGCGTCAGACTAAATGTTTCATCCATATTACGTCAAATGGTGTAATTAATGGTGATATCATTGATTAGGGAGGGGCAAAGTAATACAGAAACACAAGTGGTAAAACCCTGCCCCAGTTATTGATATTAAATATTAAGCTTTATATTATAAGAAGTTTCTATAAAATAAATTCAGTTAGTTAAATTTAGAAAATGTGTATTAAATATAGATCGTCGTGATATTGTTCGACAAGATGATATGTAACCTGTGGAACAAAGTTAATTAATAGAGCAAGATGCAAATTTAACGGTGAAATTACTAGGATGCTACAGTCAATATTTCTAAATTTAATTAAGATATAACATCTTTCTAAAGTCCTATAAAAGATATTCTCAATACAGGCATTATTAATCGTTAGATCGGTTTAGGTTTTTTGTTCGGAGTAGTGTAAATTTTGCTTCCCCCAAAGTTAGGGCTCGATGCTAAATAGAACCTGGCGATTTTTGGACCTCTATTTTATTCGTTAATTCATCGCGTTACTCAATTTGAATACACACCTTAATCAATATTTTTTGTCTTTTCTACTGCATATTTGTAGGCAACGCATCCAAACCAGTTTATTTTATTTTCCGCCTCTTTTGTATGGCGTACAACATCAAATGGTTTCAAATAAAATAATGACGTAACAGTGTATATATAGGATTTCATCCCATCCATTTAAATAGGAACTATATTGTCAAGGCTAAAGAATTTTATTAAAACGCTTCATATATTGTATTTCGACGTCACCAAATTTACCCTTCAGCCTAGTGTGAAATCTGGCTCGACCTCCGTTATCAGATAGAACGTACTTGAAATTATGACTAAAGTTACTTACGATTTCTCAAATTGTTGCTTATACCATTTTTACATGGTAGCCATTAGTGCCGAATATTTACCGAAGCCTACTTAACTTAATCTTCTTCTGTAATAATTAGCCAGCCTAACACGTCGTTTAGTCATTGATTTTAAGATACCAAATTTAATCCTATACGGATGCTTTCTTGTGATATTAAGTATACTACAAGAGTAAGTATACTTTATTTTTAAATATCTTTCTAATTTTGAACTATTTCTAATTAGTTTGATAGCTAGAAACGGCAATTCTCCCAGTGAAATTCGTTCAATCGGGAGTTTTTATTACAATTGTTTGATTAGCCAAGTTGAAGAAAGTATCAATATTCTCATATCCATGATTCTCAATAACAAATATGTGAACCAAGTATCGTAAATACAGTTTAGCTTTTGGGGCATCGCATTCGAAAATGGAAGAAAAACCTGATTTGACTAGTAAAAACAGTACTTTATTTTTATTCGGAGGTTTGATCACTATTTGACAACAAATGTTCTACGGTGCCTAATTTTTTCAATAAACAAATTTTCAGGCGATTTGCATAACAAATTTTTTTTTAAAATTTAGCTTACACTGTCAAAAATCAATACTATTGTCGGGTTGTACGATATTATTCTCTTGCTCATAATTCTGCTAATTTTAATTTGATGAAATATTCAATGCAAGGAATTTCAACCCACTCAGCTTGCTTTATATCAGTCAACCGCGTATACACTGCGAATTCCGTAAGAGTTAACAAGAAATTGAAGTTAAAATATGCTGAAAAAGCGGAAGTTAACCTCCATTCTAATCAATGCGGATTAAGACATTAATAATACACCAAACATGGCATGATGAAAAGCAAGTTTGATGAAATTACAAAGCGGTCGACTGACGATTGTATGAATAAGTTGCGAACAAAATAATTTTGATCACTGAAACCTATTCAACCTTTTAAGACAAAGTTGCAAAGTTATTCTCTCTTAAGCATTTTATAATTTTTTTCAGATAATTTAGTTCTGCAAAAGTTAAATTCCACGAAGTTAGTTGTCGTGTCCATATATAATCACTCAGTTATATTCGAACCAATATATGTTATATGGATTTATTTTTAAGCCAATAACAGGATAATTGCAGTGTCCTGTAAATAATTTTCTAGCGATAACCTAAACAAGAACTGTAAGCGAGATATACGCCATTGATTTGAGCCATGTTCCAGTTGACTGGATATATTTTAATTCTAAGTCCAATGACCAACTGCTATACTTATTCTGTCATATTCATCAGGATTATATTACTCGCCATAGATTGGCTTAAACATTTACAAGTCAAGCTCTGCATTAATTGTATCCTATCCATGGAAAACACAAAATGTAAGTCTAAAGAAATGGTTGTCTACAAACACAGTTGAGTTTTGCATGGAAATGTTGGTCAAGGTGAGTTTGTGAAACAAGTCAATTTGGATCATCAAGAAGGTAAGCATAGAAGATAGCCGTATACCATGAACATGGAAGGGAAAAGGGGGCTAATAAATAAGCAAACCAAACCACGTCGACCTGCTTCAACTAAAGGATCCATCAGACGTCAGACCGCTAATATATGTCTGTGGAATAAGGCAAAACAAGATACCTTGACTAAATCTTGCGACGACAAGTTAGAAGATGATGATAGCTATCCATATTATAACTTTGCACAGGCTTTGCAGTACCAGACCAAGCTCTCATCAGTTATGCCGCGCATGCACGGACACAAGGATTCTGCAACAAAGTCTTTGCGTGAAATTAACGAATCTAAGATAAAAATCAATCCGTTTTTACGTTAAGAGTCACAAACCGTCGTAAAGTCCATCCCCTCCTCAACGTGGTACGACGGTGTCAACCATGTCTCGATGGCCGATCGTACATGGGCTAACGGGGCTATGGCGGTGGTGTCACCAGGGCGTGGTGGATTTCCGACCGGCAATCGGATCTCCTATAAAATACCACATGAGCCCGACGACGGCACCATGACTCGGCGTGTGTTCCCCGCCACAAAAGGGTTCAACAGCCACAGGATTACATGGACTCCTGGACAGTACCCCGTACTTCCGAATGGCGAATGAGCTCTCAACAGCCAACGGCAACCATGCAACTTACTGCTGCCTTGCAGACTGCGCTTGGATGTGCAAAGGCTAGAGGTGCGTCCTCGATCAAAAAGCCGAGTGGTGAGGGGACACCACTTGTACCAAATTCCCAAGAAACTCCATGAAATGTCACATGGAGCCGGCTTATCCTCCAAAAGGAGTCAGCCGCAGTAAAGTAAAGTAAAAGTAAAGAGTCACAAAACATAGCCCAATTAACATCATCAGACGATGACGGCAACTGACTAGCGAGGACCAAACCACTGCGTATCTAAAGGTAAAGAAAACCCAGATATGCGGGCCTACCTCATATTAGTCTTGTATTCGTTTAGCTTGGCTGGAAATTTCGTCTGTCAAATTATTGTGCAGTTACGTGGATATCATTATTGCAGCCTTTAACATACACGTAAAATTTATTCAATTAAACAATCATTGTTTATCAGTTAAACTATATCATTGATTAAATTTTTGGATATTAAATTCTCCCAATAAACGTTTTGAGCTATATTTTATATTTTTGCATCACCACCTACGCTGCAAGTAAATTCTACTAAATGGTTATAATGATAGATATGTAAATGTTTCGGCTTTTTCAAAAATACTTAAAATATTCTCAGGTCTTTATTAGGCCTCAACTACCAACATATTCAGGCCAAGGTTAATCATTTAGGACGGCAATAAACGCATAATTTTTCTTATCTTAAAAGAAATAATTGACCGAATATACACATATTAAATAGTGATTGGCAAATGATAAACTGACGCAATATATGCTTGCACGGAGGGCAGCAGTAATTCGACAAAATAATTCCGACAATTTCTCTCTCTCTCTCTCTCTGTCTCTCTCTCTCTCTCTCGATATATATATGTATATATATATATAGAGTATATATATATATATATATATATATATATATGTATATACTCATAATACCCTTTCCATGTGCTAAAAGAAGAAGAAATTTTATCCTATACAAGAACCGTTTCTTCCTCATATTCTTCTAAAGTATCAACAAATGATCCTCACTTTATTTATAAATTGAAAGGCAATACAAGGTAGAACGATGTAAACATGGAAAGTGTGTGAAATAAGAGAACAACCAATCAATTGCGTACATCACCTCCAATTCAAGCTCAATGTCTGAACATGCTTCTTCGGCTTTCATAAATCCAGCTGCAATCTGTTTAAGCATAAAGCTTCGTATGTCACTAACTCCCTATTGCTATTGCATTTAGCAATTATTTTAAATGCTACGCTTGGAGAACATACGTGTGAGGTTTCGACGATGAGTTGCGCAATTGAAGACGTGTATTCACCATTTGATTTACAAAAAGGCGTTTAAGTTACAATGTTCTATCATTCGATGTTCTCTAGAATTAGAGAACTGGAAAAGAATTTGGGAAAGAAGCGGTTCTTATATCTGATAAAATTTCTTTTTCTTTTTACACGTGGAAAGGGTAAAATGTGAATTTTATTAAGGCTCCCTCCAAAAGAATATATATATATATATATATATATATATATATATATATATATACATATATATATATATATATATATATTACGGTATTAAAAGTATAAAAAATCTGCCCGTTATTGTTGCTGAGTATTCAGATGAGGCATAAGATATACACATTATTAACATTTTCATAGTATTGCCTGACGGCTTGTAACTTAATATTAATATCTCTTCCAGACACAGTGTTAAGCGTTTGACGTCGTCTAATGCTGTCTGCCCGGGTATGGTTTTGCAAATATTAAATTCCGACGTTGTTAGTGAATGGAAACTTATTGTGTCTATTTGTAAACACTCATTGGTGATAAACACGAATTAAAGCGAGGATCAAACCAATGAAATATATGCCAACATTTATATAATTAAATGTTGATTGGTTGCGCTGGCAGTGATAATAATTATTTAAATCAAAGTTGCAATCTTGGTAAGAGGCAGTTGTCCTCGGAAAATTCTGACCAGTACGTGATGAGCTACCAATAAGGACAAAACCATTCTACTGGATGAATTGCCTTGTCTACACTATACAATTCTTAGTTCATACTGATAAAATGTAATTTCTTAATGGGTCAGGCGTTTATATCAAGTTCGCAACCTTGATTATAGTAAATTCTGTTACCGCCCACACAACCGATGCTCGTTTAATTATATCAATGTTCATTTCAATACCACTTCCCCATGTAGTGTGGTGTCTGTTCAGTAATGACAGATTGGGGATGGATAGTTGGAACATTGAATCTAGATGAATGCCATATGAGCTCCATCTAAAAGAAAAAAAGACTAACCAAGTTATATTAGTTAGTATATAATTGAAATTGTGTGAAGTGTGCGGAAGGGTAGCTCAGTGCTTAGAGCACCAGTCTCCGAAACAGACGTGCCCAGGTTCGATCCTTTTCCACGGCAAAGTCTGACCAATACGTGATGAGTTCCCAATGAGGACGAAACCGATCTACTGGATAAATTTCCTTTTCTACACTAAAAGATACTTAGTTTGAACTGATATATGTAAGTGATTAATGGGTCAGGTGTTAAAATCAAGTTTGCATCCTTGATTTAAATAAATTTATGGAAACAATTGCTGAGTTTATCTCTATACCATTAAAAGATAGACACAGTGGTCTTTAAATTATATCACAGTCCAAGCCTATGCATGAAATTGGTAGCTTGTGATATGCCAATGATATATGCCTCACTAAGAACCCCGCAACACTTGGTTTAACCAGGATTGTGTATAGAATTAAGTCATAAGAATTAATACCGAGCTGCGTATGGATTATTTTTTTATCCTGCATTAAAAACTGTAAATGTTGTTTCACACGCGATATTTCTTTCTTTAAATCAAGTTTGTGAGCTTGAAGCAAACACCAATTTCATTGCATTAAACAAGTCGTCGAACAAAATAACAGGACTACCGCCAGTCACACACACTAATATGTTAAATACTGTTTGTTGCGAAGAGCTAATATATATGCAAGTATGTATTAGGTTTTGCGAACCTAGTAACAAATTAGTTCAGTTGTGACCAGAAGGATAAACCAAAGGCAGCATGAACGGAAAGTATAATCTCATGCACATTCGTTTTGTGCTTACTGGCGACTCATCAGTAGGAGCCGGTATTACGCCCTTTAACCACTATATATTTGGTAGAAGAATGTGGAATAATAGGACGGTACAATCTCCTAGACGAATGTGTAAACCTGTAATAGTGAAGCTAACATAATCTAAAGTCAACGACAATACGACTTCAATGCTAACTCACACTATATAATATATATACCGAGTCTGTAAAGGATAACATTCCGTTCATGCTGTCTTTTATTTATCATTCTGGTCATATTTGAACTAATTTGTAACTAGTTGCACAACACCTAGTACACAATTGCATTTGTAATAGTTCTCCGCCACAAACAGTATCTATCATCACGCTATTATTCATTGCATGCAGCTTTACTGCTTAACATGCTCTATTCTATGCGTGAAAAGAAAACTAAAGTTAATGTAGTGAACTGTTGACTTACATCCGCCAGGAATTGAGCAGCTGCAATATCCCGCAATGGTTGAAAAAGTTTCGCCAATTTGTCTGTCCAAATGTTGATGTTGCTAAATTTTTAAAAAAATAAATAAACACAGAAAACCATAATAACGATTGGGCTTGTACACAATATCCACATTGTTTAACAACTTTAAATTTGGTTTAAACAGAAAAAATAATTTCATTTAAATATGCACTGTGCGTTCTGCTTTCCAACAAGCCCCCATTTAAAAATTTTTAAAACTGGCTTTTTTATCAAGTTTAAAATATATTAGTCTAACATGTTGCTTTGATTTCCAAACGTGACGTGGTGTCTTCCGATATCCTTTCTATTTATGACTGAAACCAGTTTTACTATAATGGGCGACTGGATGGTTAAATTGGGGCTGGTGTCTGTCTAAAGAACACATAGTTGACGTTAAAATCATTATCGCCCTCGCACAATCAGTGGCTGTTCTATTGTACAACTTACATAAGCATGCTGAAAGCCGCAAAGTTGTTATGTTTGCGACTGCAAAGAAATTGTGCAGCCGAAATTTCCAGTCAAGTACAATGTATGCGAGACTGCTAGAGGTGAGAGCCGCATAACTAATTCTGCTTTCCGTATATGTACGTTAATGTTTTATTCTCGCCAGTCAGTTTGCCGTCGTACCCTGATAATAATTATGTAAGGTCGAAACGCGACAATACGTGTGAGTACCAGTAGTTTTGCTAGGTTGTTCGACGGGATTTGTGTTTATATCAAGCTTAAAAAGCCTATTTAAGAAATCCTTGAAGGTATTTTTTATAAATAGAGACTAATTTACGCAAGCACTATTGTGCACAAATTCGAGATAATTTTTTTTATTTTGAAAATTATTTTTAAAGTTCTCCTCTTCTTTTATTGATTCAAGTTGATCTAATAACTTCAAGCATGCGAAATTGAATTCTGCAGATTGCCGCGTTTTGGGAAACAAATGAATTCTATGGGTTCATCTCAATTTGCCGTCACTTCACAAACAAATTTATTAATGAAATATCCGCCTGCTATTGTGTCATAGTTGACATATTTATTATTTTTGATTATTTTTCGCAATATGTTCCATAGATTTAGAGCCGAATTTCGAGCCTCAATCTAATTTTTGACTGAAATATTTTTGCTAAAATTTATTGCACGCAGTTCTAAAATACGAGTTGAATATTTACAAATTTGCTTACAATATTTTTTCCACGATATAGTCTATCTTTACTTGAATCACTTATTTTGTATTAACTACTACTTCCAATGATTTACATTCCCTAATTAGCATTAGTTACAGTGAAAAAAATTTATCCGAAATTATCATGCGAATTTCAATAGAATTAGTGGGCATAGAGAACACAAAATTAAAATTTATTTTAATCAGTCCTACACTATAAAATTGCTAACGCCATATAAATTTATTGAGACATGTTCATCTACCGTTTTCATCTGAAAATATTAACAGAAATCCCTACATCAGTCAAGTAAAATATATGTTAATTTGCAAGGTATGGGAGTAATATACTTTATCTAAAACATATTTTATACATATACATCTCATCATTTTTTATAATTTAGTGTATTGTCAAACATGTATAAAAACCGAAAATTTTCAGAACTCATCCTGTTAATCGTTCGAATTTCACCAAATGACTGTGATGAGATAAAATAAATTAGTTATTTAAAGTTTGCGTGCAGGATTATAATGATTGCCAGCACTATCCACGTAATTATGCATTATAATTTCATTTATAATTTTCAGTTCTTCCATTTTTGTGTATTTTATCTGAATTGACAGACTAATTAACTTAACAATAATTGATTGCGCGGGTGGTGGTAACAATTCTTTAAATCAAGTTTGCGAGCGTGAAGTAAACACCAATCCCATTGAATTTAACCAGTCGTCGAACAACATAACAAAAATACCACCAGCCGCAACGCACTGACGCGTTTAATTAATTTTAAGGCATTACAATTAGGCAATCAATGATTGCACGGGTGATGATAGTTATCTAAATCAAGTTTGCAAGCATAAGATAAACAACAATGAGGTTGTATTTACGGGTCGTACAACATAGCACGACTATCGTAATTCACATGTACTGACGTGTTTCTACCTTCTACGATCATGAACAGAGTACAACGAAAAACTGGTCATCGAGAAACCAACCGCAATATATACATTCCAAAAGTAAAGTTGGAAATGCGGTCCTCACTTAAAATAATCTCATATATATTTAGTGGACTATAAATGTCGGCCACACAATTTCTATGCAGTGACAGACATCTAGTTGTGTGACTGGGAGCAGATTTGCTAAATTTTACGACTGATTTTACACAGTCGTATTGGTGCTTATGCCAAGCTTGCAAATTTGATATAAATAAATTATGTTTCAACATCACTACTGCTCAGCTAAATAAAAAATCAGATCGCGCATCACTTGATCATAAATTGATAAATTATTTGTGTGTGTGTTTGAGTATACGTGTTTACCTCAGCGTTGGCATTCTTCAACGCCTGTTCGTAGTTGTATAATGCACATATGTAATCAATCATAATCCGACTAGATTTTCAAAATTGGACATCGAAATACCAGATATTGCAATTGAGTAGAACTATATAGAAAAGAAGGAGGCCATTTTAACTCTGTTGATCATGTTTCATTTAAGATACAATTATTTTTCAATACAAATTTTGTATCTCAATTATATAGTTTTTTTGGGTTCGAGTGCGAGTTTCAACTGATAGGTCGCCAGTAAGCACTAAATGAATGTACATGAAATCTGTACCTTTGTTCCCTCCTCACTGTAGCAACCTTCTTGACCTATTTACTTATATATATATATATATATATATATATATATATATACATATATATATATATATATATATATATATATATATATATATATTAAACTGAAAGATTGTAAAGTGAAGTTAAGTACACTCGAAATAAATGGCCGTTATCCAATTTGTTATTTACAGATTTTTCCTTCTAATAAGGTATATATACATACATATATATATATAATTGATTCAATTAATTGTCTGGGAAAGAAACTAATGGTAAATTAAACAGAACAATTTACCATAAACCAACATGGTCTGCACAGTATTTGCATTACAGCAGTTTTGTGCCATTTTAATATAAATTATCAACAGTTCGTGGTTGCTTCTCAAGAATTGACAGGTTGGTTAGTCAAGATTCTAAAGAAAATGAATATAATAAGGCAATTAACGATTTAATGTCTAATGGCTATCCCAGACAATTAATTGAATCAATTATTAAAAGGGGAGTTAACCAGAAACAGACGTACTATGGGCCAGAAAAGAAAACCGTCTACCTAAACATCCCATTTAAGGGGGATGCAGTTTCCCGAATGGCACAAAAGAAAGCTGAGGCAGCATTAACACGCACATTTAATGCAGCCAAACTACGAGTGTTATTTAGGGTAACACACTTGCCTTTAACAGCGATCAAAGAGAAACAGCAGTTAATGTCGATATCAAATATTATTTACCAATATACATGCGCAAGTTGTCAATCAACTTACGTAGGTCGATCGACCAGACGGTTAATTACTCGAATGAGAGAACATTGCAACTTGAACGCCTGTTTTAAATCAAATGGTGAATACACGTCTGCTATTGCGCAAAACATCATCGAAACATCGCACGTATGTTCTCCAGACGTAGCATTCAAAGTAATTACTAAATGCAAAAACAAAAGGGAGCTAGCCACATACGAAGCCTTATGGATAAACAAATTGCAGCCGGATTTATGTAAGCAGAAGAAGCACGTACAAGCATTGAGTTTGAACTGGATGTGACGCACGCAATTTGATTGGTTTCTAATTTTCACACTCGCTTTGTTCACGTATTTCTATCTTGTTTTGCTTTCCAATTTATATATAAAGATATGTTCATGAGTAGATATTTGAGAAGACCATGCGAAAGAAAATTTTCTTATATCTGATACAATTTCTTTTTGTTTTTGCACATAAAAAGGGTACAATAAATGAATATATATATATATATATATATATATATATATATATATATATATGTATATATATATATATATATATATATATATATTACGTCCATTGCCTACGAATATTATACTGTATATTTCTAATAAGGAAAAAAACACATAATTAATAAATTGGGTAATGGCCATTTATTAATAACAAAGTGGATAATGGCCATTTATTTCGAGAATACTACACCTCTGCTCAACAATCTTTCATTTAATGCATTCTGGTTACTAAATATGTCGGTGGCATCAATTATAACTTGGTTTTCTAATTCTTGTTTTGGCTGATTGGTAAGTGTGTATAGGTTTGTGTCTCTGTGTGTGCCTGTTTGCATGTAAAGGTCCTTCTAACTGTATTGAATGATATAAAACAACAGGCACCTGACCTAAATATTCAAAAGTTTCATCAACATGATACTCTAATCGACTGGCCACGAATAACAAAAAATTTAACAACAATTTACTATATCCAGGCGAGACCAACACGCCCTCGACTAGACTCAACAAAAAAGCAATCTGATTGTTTATGAACTAAGAGGAACAAACAGATGCGTATATACGGGGTGACAGTAATTTCCCAACCAATATCAGCATTCAGCATTGCAATCCACACTTGTGCTGTTACCAAATGAAGAACAGAAATTTGCGCAAAAAGGTGAAACGAAAGACTACACTCGGAAAAATAGCACTCGTACACGTAACAGCGAACAATTCGAACAGATGGTTAATTCTCAAGCCATCAATACAATAATGACCAGATCTCAGACATCACTTTGCAATACAGCGAGAAGGACCTTTACATGCAAACAGGCACACACACAGACACAAACGCATACACACTTACCAATCAGCCAAAACAAGAAATAGAAAAACCGAGTCAGATTTGTTGCCACCCACATAATCAAATGAAAACCCAGAATGTATATAAATGAAAGATTGTAGAGCGAAGTTTAGTATTCACGAAATAAATGGCCATTATGCACTTTTTTATTAATCTGTTTTTTCTTCCTAATGAGATATATACTGTGTATTATTCCGAAGGCAATGAACATTATATATATATATATATATATATATATATATATATATATATATATATATATATATATATATTTATTTATTTTTATAAAACTTAGAAGAATAATACATTAATAACAAAGGATAATGGCTATCATTTCGAGAGCAATAAATTTCACTTTAGTAAATTGCTGTTGCGTTTTTTTATGCGTTTCCAGTCTATTAGAATTTCATGTTGATGAAATTTTGTGTGTTTAGGCCAGTCAAGGCCAAACACCCACCTCGACCAGACTCAACAAACATTCGAAAAGGAAGATACAGCTGCACCTACTGCGACAGAAGTATCAAAACATTATAAGCATTCAACGGTGCAATCGATACACCTTACCCTGTTACCAGGATGGCAGAACAAAATTGAGGAGCAAGGCGAAATGAAAGACGACATTCGGGGAGAAAACATTCGTACACATAACAGCCAACAGTGCGAACAGTCGGTTAACTCTACATCCAACAATAAAAAATTGACTACACCTCAGGCATCACTTCTTGATACAGCGAGAAAGACATTTACTTACAAACAGGCACACATACGGACATATACGGATACAAACCTAATAATCAGCCCAAACAAAATTAGAAGTAAAACCGAGTCAGAATAGTTGCCGCCCACATAATAAAATGTAAACCCAGAATGTATATAGATGAAAGATTGCAAAGTAAGGTTTAATAGTCTCGAAATTAACGGCCATTATCCACCTTGTAATTAATGTTTTTTCTTCCTAAAAAGAAATATACTGTGTAATATTCGAATATATATATATATATATATATATATATATATATATATATATATATATATATATATATATATATATATATTAATCAACTTATATATAATTATTATAAGTGATAGATATTAATATGGTAATTGCATTGTATTAAATTGCTCTTATTATGAAGAGCCTGACAACGAATGGGCCCAAGCAAGTTGTATCGTCAGTCTTTGATTAAACTTTTCTACAATAAAAGTGACAAAATAAGTCCTCGCAGTAATAAATATGAGTATCGTCGTAATGAAAGGTCATTTTCGCACTTTTAATGAGTTCAGGCATTCTATTAGACATTTCAATATAATCCGCATGCTAATTTAAATGAAATTTCACTACCATTCTCTAAGATTGTGTTAGGCTAAATTCCTATCATCCACGTGTACTTTTCTTTTAAACATTTAATTTTAAACCTAATACGCTCTTCCTCATCGAGCGATGCCCGTCTTCACAGAAATATATAAAAACTTTATTCTTTAGTCTTTCCTAAATCAGTAGTCTATTTAAATTCATGAACCATGAGAGTTATACAAAATTATCGAATCCTTGATATTATTGTTTTTGTAGATTCTTTGATTCTGTATGGTTTACTATAATTATCCAGCTATAGACGGTTTTTCAAAACTTTGCCCTAAACGAATTACACGTTTGTGTTAGATTTGTGATCAACTAGTTTTACTTCTCATTTTTTATAAATTCAATTCATTTTGCTCTTGAACACTTTTAATTTAAATAGGTATTGCTAATAAAATACAAAAAATTGATGTTAATTCGAACATAAACCTTATTTAAAGCAATCTTTTGCCAGTGCTTATCAAGAACATGCTTGGTTCATTTTAACGGACAAAGGATAAAACTCTATCACAATATCTAAACGTAAAACTTTTAATAAAATCATTTAGCTATCTAGACCGCAACCAATGTTTGTTTAATATAAAATATATAATAATAATATAAATGTTCATTTCACTACCACTTCCCCATGTAGTGTGGTGTCTGTTCAGTAATGACAGATTTGGGATGGTTAGTTGGAACTTTGAATCTAGATCGATACCGTTTGAGCTCCACCTAAAAGAAAAAAGACTAACCAAGTTATATTAGTTAGTATATAACTGAAAAGTGTGTATAGTGTAGTGTGCGACAGGATTACTCAGTGGTTAGAGCACCAGATTCCGAAGCAGACGTGCCCAGGTTCAAGCTTTCTCCGCGGAAAATTCTGGCCAGTTTGTGATGATTATCCAATGAGTAAGAAACCGATCTACTGGATGAATTTCCTTTTCTACACTAAACAATACTTAGTTTGTAATGACAAAGTATGCACTTAATGGGTCAGGTGTTTATACTAAGTTCGTAACCTTGATTATAGTAATTGTTATTACTACCCATGCAACCAATGCTCGTTTAACTTTATACTAAGTTTTTAAATAAATATTTTATTTCTGCACCTAAAAAGAAGTAAATTAAACAATTATTTGATTTGAGAATAAGATGATGGATTTAACGGTTGTTAACTGCGCAACACTTGACCCACAGTTGACGTCTGCTAATGAAATCAACCTCACACATAACAGCCACAATTTTTACACCACCAACTGGTTGGTTGACATTTTCTGTCTTCCAAATTTTAATTTTTTCCATGCAAAATGTTGATCTAGTTTTTCAAATTCATTTTACTATACCTGCAGGTATTTCAGAAACTAGGATTTGCATTATGATAAGACTGTACTCATTTTCGTTTTTGCATTCAAATAATGAGTGGCGAGTAATTGACCGCTCTAATTAACATATTTAGCATTGTCTATTAATTCGCCAGATTTGTATAACCCATAACTGTCTTTGCTTAAATCGTTATATTATTTGATAAGAATATCTCATGTAATTAGTGTCAAATTCTGGTGAAACTTTCTAAGAATTAAGATTTTCTCATTCAGAGCCTCTCGCCTGAGCAACCAAGAGTATGGCCCTGAAGGTAGCTATTTCATAAACACCATATTTATTCAATGGAGCGATCATTTCTATTCGAATAGAAAGAGTTTCCTAATGTATATTCTAGTTTTATAATAGTTTTTTGTTTTGAATTTTTCAATCAACGTTTGTAATTTCCATTCCAACGCTGAATCAGGTATAAAATTAATTTCCACCAATCGATTGAGATTCCTGCGATTGTGCCTTATAAAGTACTAAATAAAATATTCTTATAACAGGTTTAATTAAATAAACTATTACTTTCAATGTGCAAATATTTTACTGAAATATTACATATAATATTTTAAATTAATTCTCTCAATTATTAAAATTGCAATTCCTTTAGCTTCTTAACACTAAGACATACGATTTCCCACCTTAATTCTATATTATCGATTAGACATATAATTCAGGAGTATTCCTAAGAATGTGACTTTTATGTAAATTTCTCTTTCAAAAGTGTTCACATTTATATCAACATATCAACAGAATGTGGAAATATACGACTTATCTCTTATTCAAAAGTGGGTTTTGAATCACACCTTCAAGTAGATTCTTAAACAAACTGCTATAATCTATCCTTACCATGTTTTGACATAATAAATATGTCATCCACGTATATAAAATAAGGTAATGTTTTTAAAAATGTCTGTCAAAAACATTTTACCCAAAATAGTGCACAGTTATATCAGCTATTGGAATTTCATTTCGGAACCTAAAATAGGTTGACAGCATACATATTTTAATTAATTCTACCATATGACTTATTTTCAGATTGCATTTTACTAATCTCATGCACATTCGTTTCGTGCTTACTGACGACTCATCAGTTGGAGCCGGTATTACGCCCTTTAACCACTATATATTTAGTCGAAGAATGTGGAATAATAGGACGGTACAATCTCCTAGACGAATGTGTAAACCTGCAATAGTGAAGTTAACATCAGTATAAAGTCTACGACTGTGCGACTTCAACCCTAACTCACCATATAATATATATATATATATATATATATATATATATATATATATATAATATATATACCGAGTCTGTAAAGGATACTAACACTATGGCTATTTTGTTAGTAACTGATACCTTTTTGAAATCGATGAGTACCGGATACTAACACTATGGTTTCCGAATCGTTACTTGATACCAACCTGATGGATATAAATTTATGCTAAAGTTCACCCAAATTGAGAATTACAACAATTTCCGAACACCTACTGCTCCAGTTAAACCATACACTCTTGCCTTCATCGATATCAGTTATCACATTTCGCGGTAAGCATGACATCATTCAATTCAATATATTACAGTTAAATACTGTTTGTTGCGAAGAACTAATATATATGCAAGTATGTATTAGGTCTTGCGAACCTAGTAACAAATTAGTTCAGTTGTGACCAGAAGGATAAACCAAAGGCAGCATGAACGGAAAGTATAATCTCATGCACATTCGTTTCGTGCTTACTGGCGACTCATCAGTAGGAGCCGGTATTCTTCTACCAATTATATAGTGGTTAAAGGGCGTAATACCGGCTCCTACTGATGAGTCGCCAGTAAGCACCAAAAGAATGTGCATGAGATTATACTTTCCGTTCATGCTGCTTTTGGTTTATCCTTCTGGTCACAACTGAACTAATTTGTTAATAGGTTCGCAACACCTAATACATACTTGCATATATATTAGGTCTTCGCAACAAACAGTATTTAACTGCATTTTACTAATGTTTGTGCATCATCAGTAAGGAATCTATCCAAAAAATCCAATCCCCATTTACAAGCACATTGTTATGCATCGACACCACATCCAAACTTACCATACCAGCAACATCTACAAATTAATAATTAGTAACATTGTGAATTAAATTATATATTTTCATTACAGTATATGGCAAAATATACGTCTATTTACTTATTCTATGGAAAAGAATCTTAGACACCTTATATGTTGGAGAATTTTTTAAATTAAACTAAAGGTTGCGATTTTGATATAGCCATTAAACCCATTATATATATATATATATATATATAAAATTATCAGTATAAAATAATAATTGTATAATGCACGAAAGGCAAATCATCCCGTAGACCGATTTCGTCTTTGTTCGGTTACACGTCACATGCTGTCCAAAATTTTCCTCAGATAGGGCTGGAACCTTGGCATGTCTGCTTGGGAATCTGTTGCACTAACCGCTGAGCCACTCTGCAGCACACTACATGCAACTTTTAGCCATATACTTACAAATTAACTTTTAGTTAGCCCTTCCGTCTGTGGAGTTTATATAGCATCTCTTTTGACTTAAATTTTCAAACTGGCCATCAGAAATCTTTCATTATGGAATAGGTACTACACTACCTGGAGTAGAGGAGTTGAATTGAACAATTATATAATTAAATGGCCAATGGTCGCGCGGTCGGTGATAAAAATTACTTAAATCAAGGTTAACGATCCTGATATAAACATCTAGCCATTTATATTTATACATTTTTTTAGTATAAAATGTAAAAATAAATCGCGGCTCATTAACAACGATATAGTTCTCTAAAGCAATGTTCATATTTTATTTATTTAGGAAAGTTAGTTTGTATACTTTTTTGTAATAGGACACGCCCTTTCTGTTAAGATCAATATTCTTTATTTAAACAACAACTATTATCTGAATTAAACAGCTTCTGATAAAATAATAATAAGTTAGTCTTTAAGCATTTGCCCAAGGCGATTCAATATTTTGTCAAAATAGCAAACATGACTATAATATGCTGTTCATCCATTCAATTATTTCATTCTATGCGTGAAAATGTCATAAAAACTATTTGCTAGTTTGTGAATCTCCAAGTTTAAAGTACAAGTAATTATTACCTGCTTGCAAACATTAACTCCAACGTACGATTTCATAATAGCGTTTGATAAATAGGAATATATATATATATATATATATATATATATATATATATATATATATATATATATATATATATATATATATATATATTGGTTTGTGTATGTGTGTAGTTATTTAAACTAACGTCATATTTTTCGTAAGTGCATTATGTGTGTGCTTGTGTTTGTTGTTGTATCCAGCCTTTTTTGAGATGTAAGAATGAGAATGCAGGAAATTTGGTGAACATGCATACGATAGACGAAACACGGAGAGAAAGAAACAGAGAAAGGATTAGAGAATGCGTTATACTAGCCTTACGATAGGACTCGAATGTATGCAGACATTTGGCCAATCAGAATACTGCTTTTAAATGTATCCTGTTAACTGTATGCCTATTGATTTTGATCCTCAAATGTATTTCATTTTCACTGTAGACTAATGAACAATACTTCATTTTAAATCGATAAATTTTCCACAAATATCTTTACTCACAATTCGAATTGCAGAATTTATTATAATATTGACTTACAAAAATAAAAATAGTTAACAATTAAGGAATTTTCTAAATATTTTCACTTTAACATTAGTTAAATTTGAAAGTACTATCAACTCAATTATTTTAGATAATTTAAAATGGAAAATTACTAAGTTAAAAATTAAATGAATTAACACAATTGTAAATGTTAAGTTAAATTTAGAATTAACGTATATAGATATGCCACATTCCATACATTTCTCAATGTTACGACTCCAGTACAATCCAAAAATGAACGCGTTTAGTTTGTTATTTTATATAATCCAATGCATGACTTTAAAGCTATTTGTCTTATAAAGTGGAAACTACCTGTAAAGAATTGCATGTTTATATTGCACGAATATTTGTTATCTGATCATTAACAGTTATTGCGTAACCACAAATGCAATAGCATGACTTGCTGATTTATTCTTATGTAGAATATTAACACACTGGGCCTTTTATAAATTTGATAATCGTGGATTTTGGCACATAAATTCTAATAGAAATAAATTAATATTTATTTTGCTAGGTAAAATTTCCCGGTGGCCCGTAATGTTAATGACAAGAAAATTTGAATATTAGTCAATTTTGATGCCTGAATGATTTTAACTACGTAATAATTATTCGCCCTGTTTTTGTGCTTTCACTGGGTTCAAGAAATTTCTCATAGTACGGTTGACCTGCAACCACGCATATAGCCCACCTGGAGCCATCACTAATCATACCGACAGCGTAATTTAAATATTTTCGTTACTGTAGAGATACACATATCCTCTTTGTGACATCATATAACTGCTTTCGATCCCTCTCTACAGCGTGGTACTTTCATTTTTACTTTTAACCTGCAATAGGCTATAGAGAAGGTTTGAAGCAAGGTGACTTGGGAAGATACACAATTAGGAACAAGACATTATTTCCTCTATCACATGTAAAATGCAATTCGCAATTCCTTCGTTGTCGTTCAGCGTTACAGTGAAAATTTTCTAATATTGTGGTGATATCGCACTTGATCATATCGTAGCTGGTTCAGATAGAGAATAGGATCCCGTCTATTTATCTTGCATCCATTTGCACATTTGCACTTACCTACAAGTAAATTTAACTTGGATGTAAGTGTTCAATCCTTTTATTAATATAAGATTGAATTTCGTAATTTATTTAATTACGTAACTGTATACGCATTTATCAATGTATGCATGTGGGTCTGTATGTTATTATGTATGTATGCACGTGTGTATTTATGTATTTGCATGTTTGTCTGTGGTGCATGTCTTCAGGTTGCACCTTGTTTTGTCCACCTATGTTGGATGGTCCACGTACTTGTATGTCTTCCGTGTTTATTATTAGTGTATCGTCTAGACGAGCCTTAATTATGCCTAATTCTGCAGTTAAATTATTCATTTGAGAAGTCAATGCCTGAATCAACGTTTCCAACCCATCAGAAGAAATATTAAATGTACCACAAATGCTTTATTTTTACTCAATTATATATCGAATTTTGCTCGCACAACGAGCATCGATTTAATAAAACAAATTTACACATTAATTAATTTATGTTCACTTCAGCTCGAAGTCTGCTTTTCTCATTGGGCTGACTGCTTCATTCCTATACGGGCGCTTCGGCGAGGAATTTCTGTTGAATTAATGTCTGCCCTATATAAGACCCTTTGTTTCTTATTTGTCTTAAAGGTGGCCATTGCCACATCTTCCCCCCCTCAGGAATCGGCTTTCGCACTCTGCTTAAACGATCCAGTGCAACAGCTCGTGGTCCATCGGGCAGGCTAACAAAAACAGTATTGTGCTCTGCGTCATCCTCTCCACGCGATACGGCCCATCATTGACAGCCTGCAGTGCCATGGGCTCGACCTTCACTATCATGACATAGTCGCCGACCTTTAGGCGAGTGCGTGTCGGTTGCCTTGCATAGCCTTGTCGCTGTGTGGCGCCTACATATTCAGTTAACTGTTTTAGTCGTTCCTGAATATCCGCTATGGTGCAGCGCTCATGGGATCATTGGATTACCGGTTCACCTGGCAGTCTTATGTGTCCTCCATAGACCATGGTCGTCGGAGCGAATCCTGTAGCTGTTGAGACTGTAAAGCGCATGGCCCGCTCGACCAAATGTAATTTGTCTCTCCACGTTCCCGGGCTCTCGTGGCACCAACATCGCAGTACCTCTTTCATCGTCCTATGTGCGCGCTCAGCTGTCGCATTGGTTTGCGGGTGATAAGTGGCTGTGCGGGAATGCTTTATGTCAAGGTCTTTGCACCACTGATTAAATTCTTTCGACTCAAACTGTGCGCCTTGATCGGTAACAATAACTTGTGGTGCACCGAATCGACTGAGCCATCGCTCTTCTAAGCACGTTATAATCTTTTCTGTTGTGATCTTCTTCAGTGGTACAAACTCGACCCATCGGGTAAACTTATCGACCATGGAAAACACATAGGACACGCCGCCGCGAGCTACCGGCAGTGGACCTACCAGGTCGATATGCAGAAACTCGTTCCGTGCAGTGGCATTGAAAGCAATCGGAGTGACCTTTTCTCGTTTTTGTGGTTTACAACGTTGGCATGTAGTGCACTGTTGACAATAGCTACGAATTTCTTTGGACATGCCAGGCCAATACAATCGTGACTGCAATGTCTCAATGAGCCGCCCAGCGCCGGGATGTCCCAACGTTTCATGCCAAAAGGCCATTAATTCTGTTCTTATAGATTCTGGCACAAACCATTGCACTATTTGTCCTTCTTTCCGCACCAACAGGCCGTTCTGTAGACTCAACGTTTTATATGGTGCAGACACCACTGTGCCGTTTTTTAATTGATTGACTATTTCCTGACATGTAGCATCTCTTCCCTGTTCTCCAGAGACTTTTATAAGCGGCGAAACCCGCACAGCGGAAATTCTGCTAAGAGCATCGGCCGCCGCATTCTCGATTCCTGCTGTATGATGAATTGATATATCGTACTCTTCTAGTTCTTCAATGGCTCGATGTACACGTTTCTTCTCAATACCTAGTGATCTCCAATGCACTAGCGCTTTGTGGTCAGTAAAGACGTCCACGTGTCCCCCGATGACAAAATATCTAAACTTCCGCAGCGCCCATTGTACGGCTAGTAATTCTTTTTCTGTGACTGTATAGTTTTTCTGTGACTGTATAGTTCTGTTCCGCCTTAGTGAGTGTGCGACTTATATATTGCGCAGGACGTCCGTCAGCTTGTAACACCGCTCCTATACCAATATCTGACGCGTCTGTAACAATTGACATATTACCTACCGGGAAAGTCAAAATAGTTGCCTCTATTAATTTCTGCTTGCATAGTACAAACGCTTGTTGAGCCTCCTCCGTCCAACGAAATGGTATCTTGGCACTAGTTAACTGAGATAAGGGCTGTTGTGTAACCGCCATCCCTGCGAGGTATGGTCTATAGAAATTCACCATACCAATAAACCGGCGCAATTGTTTTCTAGTAGTAGGCACCGGATAATCCCTGATAGGTTGTACATTCGAATCTAACGGCATGCATCCTTCCGCTGAGACTAAGTGCCCCAAGAACCGCACTTCTTGACCTATCTGTACCTTTTCTGGATTAAAATGTAATCGCCATTCTACAGCTTTGGCCAACATCTTCTGCAGCCTCACACGTAATTCGTGTTCAGTAGTGGCCCATATAATAACATCGTCTACGTAAGCCGTTGTACACGTTAAGTCAGACACGAACGAGTCCATCATTCTTTGGAAAACTTTCGGAGCGTTTTTAAGGCCAAATGGTACCCGCGTGAATTGGAAATGACCTTGGGGTACTTGTACCGCTAACTTCCATCGGTCTTCGGGCCGCACGCCTATTTGCCAAAATCCCTGTTTAAGATCAAGCACGGCAAACCATTTGCCTCCCGCCAGCTGTAAGAACAGATCACGCAGAGCCGGCATGGGATACGGGTCCGGTTTAGTTACTGAGTTCAATTGCCTAAAATCAGCCGCTGGTCGGAGCGAACCATCCTTTTTCGTAACATAAACCATTGGAGCACGAAAAACAGATGTTGACGGTTCAAGAACCCCGGCTTCTATCATTTCTTGGGTTGCTCGAGTCGCTGCTTCTAATTTCTTGGGAGGGGCACCATATACTTTTGGTGGTTCGTAACCATCATTTAGTTCTAACCATAACTTAAACTGGTCGACCGTCGGCCCTGGACGCTCGCTACAATCAGGCAGTTGGAATATACTGTTATATTGGTTTTGAAGATTCTTCCACCACTCAGGCAGACAACTGGTCTCCTCTTGAATCTTATGGTTACCTATAGACTTTATTGATCTTATTCCTTCCGGCCGCGATAGGTATACACGTTTATTTTGACAGTCTATCGTCTTAACCCATTTTCTAATGAAATCAAGTCCCAATAAGGGCGTCTGCGTATTCGAAACAACAAAAGACATATGATAGACCTTTTCATTTATTAACAACTTTGTGTCCCACTCGCCCACAGCCACCATCGATGCGCCCGATGCCTGACATAAACTTGCTTTCGTAGGTTTTATATTGTTCAATGGCCAAGTCAATGGTAGTACCGACACATCCGCTCCAGTATCCAATTGCATTATTACTGGCTGTCCGTTGAAGAGTTCTAAAAATTTAACTTTAATGAAAATTCTTACATTTGGCAGTGTTTCCCACACTTCCTTTTCTTCACAAGCCATCTGGTTCGGACCACTTTTTGGTTTGTTCTGCTGGTCTTCCTTCGATCTACCCGTCGGAGCCACCAAAGGATTAATTTTTGTGCCTTGTTCTCTGCCTCCATTATTTGTGAGATTGTTCACCCTGTTACCCCACTGCACTGGTCGTTCTCTAGGGGCAGTAAATGGGTTTTGTTGCCGCTTATACGCCGTATTCGTCGGAGCCGGAGTCCTTATATACTGACTTTGCTTCCAAGCCACTGGCTGTTGCCTTCTGTCGCGGAACTGCTTATTATGACGCGAAGCATTCCAATACGGTATGTCGCTCCTCTCAGATGTTGTAACTGTAGCCATGCGTGGAGATGCCGCTGCCATCTTATTTGTCATTATGGCCGAGCTTTGAAGAGCCTGAAGTCTCTCTTCAAGGCCTCCTGGGCTGCTGGATATTTCTCCGTATCTAGTAGGATCCAGCAGCATGAACATGATGGCCTCATGTGGTTGCAAGCCTGGTAAAGACTCGGTAAGCTTCGAGAACCACCGCTTGATACGTGCCATGGTTATCCATGGGCATCTCACCCTTTAATGGTGTCAGGCTGTATAATTCTGAGAACACTTCTTGAGGCCTGGCCCGGAAATGATCCAATACGCGTCTTTTGTATTCTTCATATGTGAGGTCAACTGGCAATTCCAATTGGACAGCTACTGTCCGGTCCACTAATTCCTGTACAGCTACACGCACAATAGGTGCTTCCAATGTAAATTCTTGGGCTCGCACTGATGCTTCAAATTTTTCGAACCACAACTGTGGCCTTTCCACATCTAGTGGTGCTAACATCGGCTTAAACTCTGATGACGGTCGGACATAACTCGTCGATTCGGCTGAAAACGCTGGCATATTAATTCCTGATTCCTCTTCGCCGGGGTCGCCATTATTGTGTCCACCTATGTTGGATGGTCCACGTACTTGGATGTCTTCTGTATTTATTATTAGCGTATCGTCTAGACGAGCCTTAATTGTGCCTAATTCTGCAGTTAAATTATTCATTTGAGACGCCAGTGCCTGAATCAACGCTTCGACCCCATCAGAAGACATATTTAATTGTGCCATAAATGCTTTATTTTTACTCAATTATATATAGAATTTTGCACGCACAACAAGAACCTATTTAATAAAACAAATTTACACATTAATTAATATATGTTCACATCAGCTCAACGTCTGCTTTTCTCATTGTACTGCCTGCTTACTTCTTATCCGGGCGCTTCTGCGAGGAATTTCTGTTGAAATAATGTCTGCCCTAGATAAGACCTTTTGCTCATTATTTGTCTTAAAGGTGGCTATTGCCACAGTATGTATGGATGTATGCATGCATGTATGTATGTATGTATGTATGTATGTATGTATGTATGTATGTATGTATGTATGTATGTATGTATGTATGTATATATGCATGTATGTATGTATGTATGTATGTATGTATGTATGTATGTATGTATGTATGTATGTATGTATGTATGTATATATATGTATGTATGTATGTATGTATGTATGTATGTATGTATGTATGTATGTATGTATGTATGTATGTATGTATGTATGTATGTATGTATGTATGTATGTATGTATGTATGTATGTATGTATGTCTGTATGTATGTCTGTATGTATGTATGTATGTATGTATGTATGTATGTATGTATGTATGTATTTATGTATGTGTATGTATGTATGTATGTATGTATGTATGTATGTATGTATGCATGTATGTATGTATGTATGTATGTATGTATGTATGTAGGTATGTATTTATCCGTACTTTATTTACGCAATACGATTTGATTCTCGTTGTTCAATTTGTCATCGCGCTCTGTAATTATCATAGAAGGTTAAAACGCGTTAGTGCGCGCGTCAAACGATAGTTTGTATTTCTTGTGCGACAGGAGAAATGAATTTGATTGATTTTTATAAAGTCCTCAAACTCGATTTTAAGGGGTCATTCGTTTGACCGGAAGTATATTTGAATTCCAGAGAATTTTTGCAGTGAACTCATTTTTCCTATGGCTGATTCAGACACCTAAATATGTAATACCGGTTATCATAAAACTTTTAATTTAAATTATTCTATATTTAATGAATTTTATCAGCTAGACAACGGTTTTATTCTTATGAAGCCGCTCTACTTTAGGTCACACGACTTCAGGTGAAGCTCGGACAAATTATGACATGCTCAGTCAGGAAAAAAATTGGAATCGGGCTAAAAGATTTAATTTAATGGTTTACTTATCATGTTCAAACATTGACTCATTTCTGAGCATCCAAATAATTGAAACAGTTAGGGACAACTCGGCACTGCCTTGATTAACGGATCAACGCGAATCTAGTGAAAAGCTGCAAAACAAAAATATCTCTAAACGAATTGCCAGAATGCAAATGACACCGAAATGCGTTACAATATGCGTCAAGCAAACGAATTCGACCCCTAAGTTGAAGAAAATCAAGTTTTTGCAATATTGACGGTTTCGCGAGCTAGTTTCGATTACCAATTGCGAAACAAGCCATAAAGCATCCACGAAAAAGGAAACAGTGTCAACAGGCCAGTTTTGTGAGTACACTTTATTCACATGGCTGGTAACATTTTAATGACCCTTAAGTAAGGCCCCAGAACTTTAAACAGAACTAAAATATGAACAGAAATCTGATTGGTAGGCAAACAAGCACGGCATGTGCAGCCACGTGTATATAACCGAGAAAATTTTGTAACATGCGCGCTCTTCATACCACGTGGTGATTAAATATTATTGTTCCTTGCGCAGCATTTTAATTGTTTAATTTGATTCCACAATTGACCGTTGCGTGATAATGGATTAAAATCATAAATCGGTATAATCTTCATTCTTTTATACTTCCAGGGGCACAGATTGTCTTTAATCTTGACAGATGTGTTCTCAATGGTTCCGTCACTCTGAAGCCAACAACAGTTAGTGTTTCTGAATATGTTCTTCAGAAAGCATTGATTCAAGAATAATTATAGAAAAGCTAAATGAAGATGGGTTGTGAGTGACGAGACCAGTAAGAGCCCATCAATCAAGGCAAAAGACAATCTTTTCACTGGGACTTGTAAAGGAATCAAGAATTTACCGACCTACAAGTGCTATCAATACATAGCAGATACATACTGATGTGCATTTAAATACTGTCTGTTGCGGAGAGCTAATATATATGCAAGTACGTATTAGGTGTTGCTAACCTAGTAAAAAATTAGTTCAGTTGTGACCAGAAGGATAAACCGAGGGCAGCATGAACCGAAAGTATAATCTCATGCACATTCGTTTCGTGCTTACAGGCGACTCATCAGTAGGAGCCGGTAATACGCCCTTTAACCACTATATATTTGGTAGAAGAATGTGGAATAATAGGACGCTATAATCTCCTAGACGAATGTGTAAACCTGTAATAGTGAAGCTAACATAATCTAAAGTCAACGACAATACGAATTCAATGCTAACTCACACTATATAATATATATACCGAGTCTGTAAAGGATACTAACACTATGGCTATTGTGTTAGTAACTGATACCTTTTTTGAAATCGATGAGTACCGGATACTAACACTATGGTTTCCGAGTCGGGACATGATACCAACCTGATGGATATAAATTTATGCTAAAGTTCACCCAAATTGAGAATTACAACAATTCCTGAACACCTGTTACTCCAGTTAAACCATTCACTCTGGCCTTTATCGATATCAGTTATCACATTTCGCGGTAAGCATGACATCATTCAATTCAATATATTACAGTTAAATACTGTTTGCTGCGAAGAGCTAATATATATGCAAGTATGTATTAGGTTTTGCGAACCTAGTAACAAATTATTTCAGTTGTGACCAGAAGGATAAACCAAAGGCAGCATGAAAGGAAAGTATAATCTCATGCACATTTGTTTCGTGCGTACTGGCGACTCATCAGTAGGAGCCAGTATTACGCCCTTTAACCATTATATATTTTGGTCAAGAATGTGGGATAATAGGAGTGATATCAATTGTCCCACAGCAGTAAATTGTGGAAGTAAATTTTTCCGGGGTTGATTTTTGCTATAAGTGGTAAGAAGGCTGAATATTTGCAACACTAAAAGTTTCACCGTTCGTATTTTATTTACCAAGAATCGCTCCGTCAACCAGATTGTATTCACCACGCAACCGAAAACGTTGTCCAACAAAGATGCCTCAACTCGTGTGTTTTAATTGATTGATGCATAGAATACTGTTTTATTATCTTTTTGTACTTAAATCACCCTATGCGTAAGTAAAAGAACAACCCTAAACAAGTATATACAAATATATATATATATATATATATATATATATATATATATATTCGATTGTCACCCTTCCTGTGTGCAAAAACAAAAAGAAATTTTATCAGATAGTACAGAAATATTTCTTTCGCATTGTCTTCTCAAATATCTACTAATGAACATATCTTCATATATAAATTGGAAAGCAGAACAAGATAGAAATATGTGAACATAGTGAGAGTGTGAAAAACGGAAACCAATCAAATTGCGTGCGTCACATCCAGTTCAAGCTCAATGCTTGTACGTGCTTCTTCTGCTTACATAAATCCGGCTGCAATTTGTTTATCCATAAGGCTTCGTATGTGGCTAGCTCCCTTTTGTTTTTGCATTTAGTAATTACTTTGAATGCTACGTCTGGAGAACATACGTGCGATGTTTCGATGATGTGTTGCGCAATAGCAGACGTGTATTCACCATTTGATTTAAAACAGGCGTTCAAGTTGCAATGTTCCCTCATTCGAGTAATTAACCGTCTGGTCGATCGGCCTACGTAAGTTGATCGACAACTTGCGCATGTATATTGGTAAATAATATTTGATGTTGACATAGACGGCATGTTTTTGCACATAGGAAGGGTACAATGAATTTTATTAAAGCTCGCATTTCAAAAGAATATATATATATATATATATATATATATATATATATGATGACGGTAGAAACTAAACATTGCGTCATATGAAAAATGAAATTCATAAATTAAACCAGTTTTGTTCGTATTGGGCACAAATTAAGAACTGACCAGAATTTGCACGACCAGGATTCAAAATGATATCAATTTGTCTTTGGGCCTGGTAACTCATCTATTTCCCCGCTAAATAATATATATTTAATTGAAGTTTATTGCCTGTATTGGATTATATGAACGCCCTTGTATAAACTTAACTTTACCTACTAAGTAGTCATTCATCAATTATTTGCCAGACTTTAAACTGACAGTACTCGTACCGGTAAACATTTGCTTCAGCGAATTTATCTCATTCACTGTGCGCAAAGATTCTTGCAAGTAATTGAAAAGCGTTCAATATCGACGAAACCTGTCTACTTGATGAATTTTATGTTCTATTCTATTTAATATTTAGTTTAAACAGAAATCGTGCATACAGCCATATCCTGACGTTGCACTTTAACTTAAAACCACCTCCAAATGTGACGTATTGTCTATTATCTCATGGCCGATCGGGAATCGCTAGTTAGATTTTTAGGCCAAAAGTAATGCCGAGAGAATTGAATTGAACAAAAGACAACTGAAAATTGCATGCGATGCGTAGCTTCGGTGTCTTAGTAGAGGAGTTGAAATTCTCGGAAATCAAAGTCACCCGAATAGAATCCCGGCCGCACCAATTCGGGCAAATACTTAATAAGTTCTTATTAAGGACGAAACCGGACTTATTGAAGAATTTTTTATATATTATGCAATCATTAGTTTATATCGACAAGTTATAATACGTATTTCTTGAATTATTTCGAAGTGCGAGCGTTTAGCGTTTGCGGGTTGTCGCATTGCACTATCAGTTTCGCAATGATACGATGGATCCACACTTCCAAGTACGCATCGATCTGGTCTTCGTTTTGGCTGGGTGCCGATTCGTCCCTTTCTTCCAAAGACTTCAACATCGTTCATACTGACCAATGGAAATGAGGTACGAACCAATCTTCGTTTGGCGACACGATTGACGGTAGTTTTGGCGTATGGTGCGATTAGTTGTATACAATGCGATTGGTGCTTATTCCAAGCTTGCCAACTTGATTCTAAAAGTATTGCATGTTTATTCGAACGTACATTCTTCATTTCATTAGATTAGATACATTTCAATGAACCGAAATTAAGGTTAGACAGATGAATTGCAAGTCTCAGAAAAAAGAAATGTGTCTGATTCTATCAGCAATTTAATCATTCATAATACTACCATGTGTAGTAGTAATACTAATACTACTACTAGTAGTAGTAGGATGAGGAGGAGTATTTGTAGTAGTAGTAGTTGTAGTATTAGTAGTAGTAGTATTACTGGTATTAATACTACTATTAGTAGTAATAGTAGTAGAAGTAGTAGTAGTTGTAGTAGTAGTAGTAATAGTAGTAACAGTAGTAGTAGTTAACGGAGTAGTATATGTTTAAATTTTTATTAAAATTTTATGCTTTATGCCAGCAAACTAATTTTTGTACAAAACTGTAGCTTTTTATTGTGCTAAAAAATATCTGAATGTTCTATGTTGACCGATATGAAGAGCTATTATTAGAAGTTAAACAGTGAAAGTTATAAATGAGAAAATATTGATAATACGAAAACCGTTATTTTACTCATGCTCTGTAGCCATCTTATTCTCAAATATTTAAAATATAGTTCGGTAAATAATCACTTCGAAGCGATTGATTCGCCCGAAAACTGGCTTAGTCTAATTTTGTATTAAGATTAATTAGTGTTTACATTCGATGAATAAAAGGTGGTGCCTTTTGCATTGAATATATGAACTAGTTTAAAAATTAGCACAAGTCAAGTCCAAATAAATGGTTCTTTCATTTTATTTTTAAAAGGATCTTAGGTAGAGCAGTGCTGATTCGTTTTTTAGATATTCACTTTGAATCGGAATAATTTTATATCACACAGCAAATTGTTTTCAAATACTTTGGATAGTATGTTAATCAGATCAGTCGTTGGTATTCGTTCCTATCCATGTCAATTATTTACAGAATACCAAAATCCCAGCCACAACCAGATACTTGTCAGGTTTTGTAGTAACATGAGCAGGAAATGAACAAGTACCCACATCTAATTGAAATTGCTTAATTTGCAAGTCTAACCATTAGCACTGCGGTGGCCGCAGAAAATAATTTATGATTACAACTTCTTGGTAGCGAGAAGCAAAACAAATTTTCATTTCTGTATGAGGCTAGCATGCCACAATCATTGATTGATGTAGCGATAGCTGCCTTAAGTTAATGTTCGTGAATGCATAATAATTTTGCAGCCGACATTTCCAGTCAATTAAACGAATATTGGTTGCGCGGGTGGTGATAACAATTATTATAATCAAGGTTGCGGTCTTGATATAAACACCTGACCCATTAATTACTTACATATGTCAGTATATACTAAGAATTGTATAGTGTAGAAAAGGCAATTCATCCAGTAGACCGGTTTCGTCCATATTGGGAACTCATTTCGTACTGGCCAGAATTTGCCGCGGACAGGACTCAAACCTGGGCACGTCTGCTTCAGAGTCTGGTGCTCTAACCACTGAGCTACCCTGCCGCACATTAGTTAGTAAATATCTACAATTTTTTTGTAATGTGCGACAGAGTGACTTTGTGGTTGGGGCACCAGATCCGAAGCAGACGTGCCCAGATTCGAGTCCTGTCCGCGTAAATCTGGCCAGTAAGTGTATGAGTTCACAATAAGACGAGCCTGTCAGGATGAATTCACTACACTATACAATTCTTAATTTATACTGACATATGTAAGTAATTAATGGGTCAGGTGTTTATATCAAGACCGCAACCTTGATTATAATAATTTCCAGTCAATAACAATGTATGCGAGACTACTAGAGGGGAGAGCCGCATATCTAATTTTGCTTTTCATATACATGCACTGAGGTCTGATCCTGAGTATTCAGTTTGCCGTGGTACCTGAGAATGATCATGAAAGGTCGGAATGCATTAGTACATGTGATTGACGGTAGTTTTGCTGATATGCGACAAGTTAAAAACAATGGGATTGGTGTTTATTTCTTGCTCGAAAAATTAATTTAAAGAAAAGTAAGGAAATGCCAGTTGGGTTTCGGTAGGGTGGGTCAGTGATTAGAGCACAAGATTCAGAAGCAAACGTGCCCAGGTTCTAGCACTGTTTGCGGCAGATTCTCATGAATTCCCAACAAGGAAGAAACCGGTCTACAGGATGAATAGCCTTTTCAATATACAATGCTTATTTTATTCAGGCAAATGTATGTAAATAAAGGGTTAGGTGTTTTTTTCAAAATGGCAACCTTGATCATAGTAGTTTTTTTCACCGCCCGCGCAACCAATGCTCGTTTTATCATATAAATTGCAATAGACTGGTGGAAAATGGTAACACTTAAATGCAAAATCCAAAGAGCCATAACGTCTTTCTGTGCACATGGTACATTTTGTAATCCGAACGTTCTTCAATACTCAGATATGTGCTAGGTACTGCGTACCTCGTAACAAATTAGTTCGAATAGGATCAGAAGGATATTTAAATGTCAGTTTATCTATCTTGTCTAATATAGACAAACCTGTTTACCAATATATGAGTCGAAAGCTGCAAACAGTTAATGTTCGTGACTGCATAGAAATTGTGCAGCCGACATTTCCAATCAAGCTCAATGTATGCGAGACTGCTAGAGGTGAGAGCCACATATCTAAATTTGATTTCCATCTATATTCAATGCGGTTTAATCCTCGCTAGTCAGTATGCCGTCATACTTTGATGATGATCATGGAAATTCGAAACGCTTCAGTGCGTTGAGGCTGGCGGTAGTTTTGTTATGTTGTTCGACAACTGGTTAAATACAATGGGATTTTTGTTTACTTCAAGCTCGCAAACTTGATTTAAAGACTTGTTTTATTTACAGTTAAATACTGTTTGTTGCGAAGAGCTAATGTATATGCAAGTATGTATTAGGTGTTGCGAACCTAGTAACAAATTAGTTCATTTGTGACCAGAAGGATAAACCAAAGACAGCGTGAACGGAAAGTATAATCTTATGCACATTCGTTTCGTGCTTACTGGCGACTCATAAATTGATATCCATCAGGTTGGTATCATGTACCGACTCGGAAACCATATCGTTAGTACCATGTACCGACTCGGAAACCATATTGTTAGTACCATGTACCTTTTCGGTACAATAATGATGGTTTCGGTTACTAACACAATAGCCATAGTATTAGTATCCGTTACAGACTCGGTATATATATTATATAGTGTGAGTTAGCATTGAAGTCGCATTGTCGTAGACTTTATATGACGTTAGCTTCACTATTGCAGGTTTACACATTCGTCTAGAAGATTGTACCGTCCTATTATTCCACATTCTTTGACCAAATATATAGTGGTTAAAGGGCGTAATACCGGCTCCTACTGATGAGTCGCCAGTAAGCACGAAACGAATGTATAAGATTTATACTTTCCGTTCATGCTGTTTTTGGTTTATCCTTCTGGTCACAACTAAACTAATTTGTTACTAGGTTCGCAACACCTAATACATACTTGTTTTATTTGTTTGTTCCATTAGACTTGTGATGAATTGCTGGCCGATTAGGGACACCGCCGAAGCTATCCGAAAGATTTTCACTCAAGAGATGAACTGAAAACAATCATGTGTCAGGAACAACACAGATCAGGTAATTTTGCTATGTCCAGTATCGCAAAAGTAGTTTTTATAAAGATACTCACTATCGTGTCGAGAATTGCAATGGTGTAAAAAGTTGTAAAAAACAGACTTCACATAAATTTATAACAGCTCTTTTTCAAAGGCTCACTCATTAACCTGAACAGGCTAAAATATTCAAGTGCTAAATGAATCTTGTGATGAATTGTGGGCCGATGAGGAACAGCCGCGAAGGTTTCCAAAATATTTCTACTCAAAAGATGATCTGGAAACAATCATGTGTCGGTAACAACACAGATCAGGTTATTTTGACTATATTCAGTATATTTAAAGTATCTTTTTGTTGTAGAAAATCAGAATTTATATGAACATATAAAAGCTCTTTTTTCAAAGGCTCACTCATTATCCTGTACAAGCTGAAACCTTCAAGTGCTAAATGAATTTATTCTGTCATCTTTTGGTTGATCGAGATCGCTTTGTGTCAAATTACATTCAAATGATGGCATAATTTGCTACATGCGACTACTAGTAATTTAGCTATTTGTAAAGCAATTTAACTAATATTTATTACAAAACCAAAAACATTATTAACTACTTGAAGAGATACTAAGTAGCCGAGAACCCAATCAACTTCAGACAATTGATGTATTAGATATTGCGCTACTAGTAACAAATTAGTCCAAATAGGTTTTTGAAATGTTGTTGCGGTGTGTACCATTGGTTTTCTTCAATGCCGCGTTTTGCGTACGCGGGTAATAGTTGTACACGGGCAGTTACACAAAGATCCGATTCTTCACACTTTCCGATTTTGTTTTGTCTTTGATCGAGTTGAATTCTTCTTTTTTCAACTGAAAATGTGGTTCTATCACATCTTTGTTTACTGGCGACGTTTCGGTGCCTACTTTCCAGCACCATCCTCAGGCAACACAACACAGTACAAACTTCACAATAGCAGATTTAAGCAAATGTGGTAACCTCGTTCCAAAACCATTCTATTTATATATAATTGACTCAACACCATTTTAATCATAGAATTTGTCTCAGTAACTAAACTCAATATATAACTATTTATAATTAGCAGACCAATCATTACCTCACCTATCTCAAATTCCCGGTATACGTAATCTCATCTCGTATGCAGAATATTGTAAGGGAGAGAGACAGTATCGAACATTTTGTTATTTGTTATAACTGTATTGCTACTATGCCACGGTAATCAAAATTCAAAATGATAAAAAACTGAAACCTTGAATGTCATATATTGTATTTTATTTAAAGTACGGGAACTCCAATTGCGCACATAGCAACAAATTAGTTCAAATATGGAGCAGCAAGTTTCGTAGATGGATGGAGAGTGAATGTCATAGCGACGCTTAGGTGAAAGATTAAAGAGAGAAAGAGAGAGATAGTATGGACAACTAACGTTTTTCAAAAAACTAATCGTAAGCACAATGTGAAGTTAATCAACTCATAGAAATAATTGCATAAGACTATTTGCTCATATGACTAAAATAATTCATTATATCTATATACATATATATCTAAATATAATATCGTAACACCTTTATATATATATATATATATATATATATATATATATATATATATATATATATATATATATTTATTTAGAAGAAGGACCATTGTTAATTGTTAAACATGAATATTTTCTATTCTTACTATATATTTATTACGTTAGTCATACCTTATATCAATATATAAAATACATGTCAATATGTATAAAAACATATATATGGATATAAGCAACAGTATGAGTCCAACCTCCCTAATCATCTATATATATATATACACATTAGTAATAAATATTTATTAGGTTATGCACACCTTATATTAATATATCAAATACATATCAATATGTATAAAAACATATATATATATATATATATATATAAGCAACAGTGTGGCTCCAATATCTATAATCCTATATATATATATATATATATATATATATATATATATATATATACGTTTCAATATTTCTAATAAATTCTTATTTTTCTCTTTTCTTGCTGTTTTTGACCAATTAATCAAATTGTATATAATATATAAAAACCTATTTATCTACCGATAGGCCTATCTATATATCCGTCTATCTATCACATTTTGAATTTCTCTTAAATGGATACATTATAGCTGTTAATAATGAATATCTTCTCTAGGGCTAACGTATTATTCATTTATTAATATATTCCTACTTTACATAAATATATAAATATAAGCAACAGTCTCTTATCTAATGTCCTATCTACTAACCTTTGCTAAATCTGTATTCCCTCTTCTGGAACATTATTATTGAGAAAGATAAGTATATAGGAATTGATATTGGTACAGTTCATTCACAATCAGTTCTCTGTAATCGAGGTTTTTTACTTAGGTTCCCACTTAATTCAGATTCCGCAGCCTCCCGTTTTCTGACCGTAGAAAATGCTTCATTAAATATTGGGCCCAATGATTTTTCTACCGATGTTACATTCATTACACCTTTTCCTGATTTTATTTCAATTGACTCTCTAATTAGTCTAGTTAATCTGTCCAAATAGGAAAAGGATGATTTGCAAAGTTTAGCATGGACAAAAATTATAATCTCATGTACATATGCGTTTCGTGCTTACTGGCGACTCATCAATGTGAGGCAATACTACACCCTATGCGCACTATGCATTTGGTGAAGAAATAATGGACAGTTTGACGTTACAATCTTTTATACATTTGTTTATTCACGCGGTAATCCAGTAAATTGCATATAATTACTTTAATTAAGGTTGCGGTCTTGATATAAACATCTGATCCATTAATTACTTAGATGTCAGTATAAACTAAGAAATGTAAAGTGCGGAAAAGGCAATTTATCCAGTAGACCGGTTTCGTCCTTATTAGGAACTCATCACCTACTGGCCAGAATTTGCCGCAAACAGGGCTCGAACCTGGGCACGTCTGCTTCGGATCTGGTGCACTAACAACAGAGTCACTCTGCCGCACATTACACAAAATTTTTAGATATATACTAACTAATGTAGCTCAGTGGTTAGAGAACAAAATTCCGAAGCAGACGTGCCCAGGTTCGAGCCCTTTCCGCGGCAAACTCTGGCCAGTACGTGATGAGTTCCCAATATGGACGAAACCGGTCTACTGGATGAATTTGCTTGTCTACACTACACAACGCTTAGTCTATACTGACAAATGTATTTACTTTATGGATGATGTGGTTATATCAAGACCGCAACCTTGACTATAGTAATTGTTATCACCACCTGCGCAACCAATTTTCGTTTAACAGTATATAATGTTTTTAGCAATACGAATGCAAAGCAAACTCTCTATATACCATATGTAAAATACTTGTATGGTGTACAAATATAATGGTTTTGGAAACATTTGCATTTGAATTTGTTAAATTGCGGATTGTGTGCGTCGTAGAGAAGCATGTCATGATTTGCGATCGTGGTTTGTCGCTTTGCACTATCACAGTTTCACAAAGATCCGATTGATCCCCATTTTCAAGTAGGCCTTGAGTTCGTCTTCATTATGGCCACTTGAACGAATATCAGATCGCAGCTCATTTCCTATGATTAGCATGATCGACATTGAAGCCTTGAGAGGTGGAATCAGCACCCGGACGAAGACGAACTCAATGCCTATTTCGAAACGAGGAGCAATCGGATCTTTGCGAAACTGATAGTGCAAAGCGACAACTCACGAATGCAAGACGTAAAATTTTTCAATATTTTCTCATCAAATATTTTGGCAGTTTTGGCTGTTCCGTCTCCTACTGATGAGTCGCAGGTATGCACTAAACACATTCAATTATACCGCGTGTTGTTGCTGACTTTGGCATATCGTGTTGGTCTAATTTGTACTATTTTTTTACTAGGCTCACAATGCTTCAATTATATAATTGTCCTTATCTTGCTCTCCATAGCAACAATGTAACAATATAAAACGCATGCAAATCTTTATAAACAATGTATAAGAAATATCCTACTTTTGCATTATATTCGACCATGGAACAGACTGTGCCCGGTTCCAGTGAATAGGTCCACATATGCCAACTGTCAAAATGAGTAGAGTCCAACCGCGTAGGGATGAAAAGTAAAATTCCATGTCAGAAAACAGAAATTTCCAAGTTTACTTATGTCAAACGACAGAAACGCGACAAAAAGCTCACAGTTATTATTCAATATTGGTTTAAAGAGCTCACTCACAACGAAATAGTTAATTTATTTACAAAAAATATATTTGTTTAACCTAAAACAAAAGATAAATAGTGTAAATATCCATTGCTCAAAGAATATTCCCAGAGAACGTTACACAAAGTTAGCAAAATAGTTTTTTTCCCCGAGTAGGAATATGCAATTTGATTGCTTATTTATGTTCGCCTATGCGTGTACAACTGTGTGTCCGCGTGTACAACTGTTCGTGTGCATGTGTGTTTGCGCGCATTTGTATGCATGCTTGTTTGCTTGTCCAATAGAACGTTTATTTTGTATATGTGGATTTCTTAAACGTAAAACTGATCAATTCCATTAGAGATTGTGGTGTCGTTAATTTTTGTTGAGCAGTTCATTTTACAATATGTATCTTGGATGAGCGTTTGAGTGATAGGTTTAGTAAGAAAGTTACTTTCAACTATTGCGAGTGAGAAGTACTAGTGAAACTGTGAATTCAGTGAGTGATGGATGGATCTCATGATGTATTAAATGTTGGTTTACTGAGTGAGTGAGTGAATGAGTGATTTAATGGTTGATTCATAGAATGATTGATTAGTTGATTATTTGATTGAATGTGTGAGTGATTTATCAATTAATAATTTGAGTGGTTGGCTAATTGAAAATTTTT
Source organism: Eudiplozoon nipponicum (assembly GCA_029291075.1). Classification (NCBI taxonomy): domain Eukaryota; kingdom Metazoa; phylum Platyhelminthes; class Monogenea; order Mazocraeidea; family Diplozoidae; genus Eudiplozoon; species Eudiplozoon nipponicum. Next base: position 249,405 of record JAQBSW010000140.1, read on the forward strand.
TGGATTGAAAAATTTTGTTATGCATTAAGTAAACAACTTTTTGGATAAAGGACTGATTGATTGGCTGATGAATTATACGATATATAAAATCTTTACTTGATAGAGAGATAGATTGGTGAATTGATAAATTGACAAATAAGCCGATTTATTTCTTGAAAAATCGTTTGGCTAATGGACTATTAAATTTAGAGGACGTTTGATTGATTGAATATTTCGTTGAATGATTGAGGAATGTTTCTTTCAACTTTGATTAAATGATGGTTTGAGTGATTATATTATTTATTGGTTTATTTATGTATTTCCATTGAGTGAGTGAAAGATTCGTTCAATCACTAATGATTGATTGACTGGGTGATTGATTAAATGTTTGATTGATTGTTCGATTAGAAGATGGATTGCTCGATTGATTGACTGGATGATCGATTAATTAACTGTTTTATATATTTATTTGTTGAATTATTGATTAGTTTATTTTTTATTGGTCGATTGAATGATTGATGAATTGATTGACTTCTTAATTGATCGGTTTATTGAATGACTGATTGATTAATTAAATAATGCTGTCCTTGAATGATTAAATGTTTTATTTTTTGCTAGAACTACCATTTATCTAATAGGCAGAGAAAACTTTTTTAAGACTTCATCAAAGAAACTTATTGCTGAATTATTTATTTTTGTGATTAATAATCACTCACTTTTGAGATTTGCTCCTCTTTCCCTGCTTGGCAAAGGCATGTTTGAGTGGAAATCAGAAAATCGCGAATTTCGAGTGGCATTTTACGCATTAGAAATATCGCGTTTGCTTATTGGCGTGCATGCACACACACAAGTACACAATAGTTTCTCGATGACTCTGAGGAAAACGTTGGCTTGTAAATTCAACATTCCTCATTTGTTCGTATGTACGAATATATGCTCATTTTAAGAATCATATATATATATATATATATATATATATATATATATATATATATATATATATATATATATATATATATATATATATAACTCATATTGATGCATATTTTGAAAAAACGTTTCAATGATAATTTTATTATTGGTTAAATGCCTAAGGAACCGAGCAATTTGTTACTACACAAAGCAAAAAATTAAGATTTTTATTTTATTGTATAAAAACGCATTAACGACCTTTCCGTCAAATTTTTGCTTAATTTTCATTGCAACAATGCGAATTCACTTAATTCGCAGCTATTGGGACCAGTCACCCTGATAATTAAGGACATAGACAAAGGATCCACCACAGACAGACGTTATTCTGCGCGACTGGCATAACAACTGCACCATCCCATAAACTCTGAGCTTCTTACTTACTTTAAGTTAGGCTTTCCAATTACGAATACATCAACTTTTTGCTTTTACGATTGTAATAGAAATACAACAAACAACGAACAAAAATATAAAAATGATGAATACTTGCGTACAAACACACAGTGGACACACACGACCACATTAATGAATGCACACATAAATTAATACGTGCATCAATTGTTTTATTCATGCATACAAACATACAAACAAAACTTATTAGGTGTATATACATTAATACATATGCAAAAATACATATACCATCATATAAATACGCATAATTTATTGCACATATGAAAATAGACAGTAAATATATGTATATATATATATATATATATATATATATATATATATATATATATATATATATATATATATATATATATATATATATATATAAATTCTAATGGCAAAATTTTGAATGTATGTTTTTTGTCATGAAAATCTTAATATTGCATCTTGGTAGCAAAGGAATTCATCAAGTAGACCACTTTTTGCTTCATTAAGAACTTTTCATTTCTGCAGTAAAACCAATTGACGAGACAGAGCGAAAGCACTACTGCGTAATTTTATTAGTATTTCTTAAATTCACATTCGGTAATAAATGCTTTGTCTATATGAAGAAGAATTATCCCACAGACATTGTCGTTAATGTGATAATATCTACAAGTACTGTGCAGATTTTATCGCGGTCGGGATACGCACCTGGCCTTAATTCCTTCAAAGTCTGTGACTCCATCCACTGCGCCACGAGAGCCGAATACTACACAAACTTTAAAGTTATATACCAACTTATATTTTCCGGCTGGATTTATCTTCAGGTTGAACCTACTTGAAATTTTGTAATACCTGAAGTTCTAGCAAAACCCTCCCAATGTTTCATTATACTACAGACACACCATGCCGTTTGAAGACGTTATATTGATTTGAAGTCACAATATAGATCGAGAAAAAGACCCCCGAGTAAATGTTCCCAAGTTCGCCTCCATTCAGTGGTCAATTGTGTACAGCACTTGAAGAGATCCTAATAAGAACGAAACCGGTTTTCTGGATGAATTTTTTTCTATTTGCTACAATATTAAGTTTATTCTGACAATATACATATATGAATATATACATTCATACATGAATACATACAAACCATCATGAACACATTCTTTCGTATATCCATACATTAATAAATAAAATCGTAAATGTGCGCAGAAACATATACACATATATACGCATCCTCAATCATACGTACATTTATTAAAACATAAAAATGAATACACACAAATATCCACATGCACACATAGATAAATTCATACGCAGATTAGTATAAGCATAAATAATTACACTAGTAAGGAAAGCACGTTTTCATTGATAAATATATGCCTTCTCATATACAAGCATGCAAAAACCGCATTCACAATAATTGATTACATAAATTGAAGCACAGGAAAAGACACGCATAGGTAAATACATGGAAAAAATACATGCTTCAAAACACACGAGATACATTCGTGAACGCATAAAAGATACCATAAAATACCTCCTAACATGCAAACATGCATACAATTCTACATACAAAAACATCTGTTCACAATTATACATGAGTATATGCATACGAACATTGCAAATATATTCATTTACTTCTTCGAAAATAATTATTTAGATAAGAATCTCCTGAAGACAAAATTGCATGTACGATTCGTGGATGATATTTTAGTCATCTAGAAACGCAGTGGTGAAGAAATAATGTATTTCTTGGACTTAACTAATCAGTTGAGTTAAACGCAATTTATGAGATATGATTTGTTATTATGCGAATTACCGTGTCTGTATGATAAAGTACTTTGAATTTATCCTAAATTAGATACACATGTTCATAGAAAGGATACCTTCGCTTGTATTCTTCCTAATTTCAAATTATATTTTCCGTACCGGATAAAAATGAGAATCTTAAAATCAATGGAAACTAAAAGTCTTTTAATAACTGATAAAAATAAAGGCAAATGAAATTGAGCAAACTTCGCGTAAAAATTAGAGTTAATTGTTTCGTTGTTTATTTAAGCAACGACGCTGAATTAAATAAACATTGGTTGATAACAATTACAATAATCAAGGTTGTAAACTTGAAATAAACACCTGACCCATTAATTACATACATTTGGCATTACAAACTAAGAATTGTATAGTGTAGAGAAGGCAATTCATCCAGTAGACCGGTTTCGTCCTTATATTGGGAACTCATCACGTACTAGCCAGAATTTGCCGCGGACAGGGCATGATGCCACATGAGCTCCATCTAGAAGATAAAAGACTAACAGTTAAAAATGATTACATGTGCTTATACGTCAATAATAATAGAATTACAGTGATTTCATTTCAGTCCGAGTATACGAGTCAGACAAACTATTTCATTTATTATAATCAAGGTTGCGGTCTTGATATAAACACCTGACCCATTAATTACTTACATATGTCAGTATAAGCTAAGAATTGTATAGTGTAGAAAAGGCAATTCATCCAGTAGACCGGTTTCGTCCTTATTGGGAACTCATCAAGTACTGGCCGGAATTTGCCGCGGACGGGATACGAACCTGGGCACGTCTGCTTCGGAATCTGGTGCTCTAACCACTGAGCTATCCTGCTGCACACTACACCACACAATTTTCAGTTATATACTAACTAATGTAACTTGGATGGCTCAGTGGTTAGAGCACCAGATTCCGAAGCAGACGTGCCCATGTTCGAGTCCTGTCCGTGGCAAATTGTGGCCAGTACATGATGAGTTCCCAATAAGGACGAAACCGGTCTACTGGATGAATTGCCTTTTTTACACTATACAATTCTCAGTTTATACTGACATATGTAAGTAATTAATGGGTCAGGTGTTAATATCAAGACCGCAACTTTGAGTATAATAATTGTTATTACCACCCGCGCAACCAATGTTCGTTTAAACTATTTCATTTTTGAAATCAATGGTTAATGATAAAAACTAGATTTATAGGCAAGTGAAATAAAAATTTCATCAAATATATATATTTTTTAAAAAAATTGGATTACAATACATGGAAAAGGCTGCCCGAATTAAACTGCCGTCGAGAAATTAAATTTTAATCCATACAATGTCGATCAAATGGTAGAATTGTCACAGCATTGAAAGATATTGCGTTTCACCCAAGCGTGGAAGTTAAATTAGCACACGTAAACAAATAACGATTAGAAATCACACAATTGCTAGGCCGCTGCTCTGACCACATTCATTGCAGTCGCCACCAAAGCCGCTAACAGGAAGACAACAAACGCAGTGCATTCATCATCATCATCATCATCATCATCATCATCATCATCATCAACAGCAATAGTGACATTAACAACACGGCCAATACCGCAATTAACGCGTCCTTCATCATTTCCACCATCAACAGCAACAATTACATCAACATCATCCTCACCACCACGAGTACAGCCCCCTTCCAGAATAACAATCACATAATTTTCCCGGTCATCGACAACAGCATTAAATTCAGCACTACCACCAACACCGTCTAAGCCATCAACAAATTGGTCATCACCACCAGATGCCACTCAAACAAATGTAAATTAAACATCACGACCATTGTCATAGACACGAACATCAATCACTGTCAAATTATCACCACACACACACACACACACACACAGCCACGGTCTTCATCACCATCAGCATTAGCACCAGTGAGGTCAAAAAACGCTGGTACGTGTGCCACCTGCATTAAAGCTTTCGCCAACTTAGAAAACAATAAAACTACCTTCATTGTCAAAAACAACACATCATAACTAGCAAAACGCTAAAGGTATGCAGATAACAATAGCACAACTGGGAAGTAGAATTCCCTCATACTCGCGATTATCAAAAACGTCACCAACACTGCCAAAGCAATGTGATCACCGAGATCATCCGAATCGACACGATCGTCAAATAATAATTGATCGCGCAGGAGGGGGTAACAATTCTATAAATTAAGTTTACCAGCTTGAAGTAAACACCAATTCGATTGGATTTAACCAGTCGTCGAACAACATAGCAAAACTGCCGCCAGTCCCACGCATTGTCGCGTTTCGACCTTCCATGATCATCATCAGAGTACGACGGCAAATTAACTATCGAGGATCAAACTGTATTGCATAGATGATGATCATGGATAGTTGAAACTTGTCAGTACGCGTGAACGATCGTTGTATTGCTGTTTTTCGATGACTGGTTCAATACAACGGGATTTGTGTTTACTTCAAGCTTGAAAACTTGATTTAAATAAATGTTTCCGCCACCCGTACAATCATTGATTGTATAATTGTATTACCTATTTATATATGTGGCGGAAGCTGCAAAAAGTTAACTTCGTGATGGCTTAGAAATTGTGCAACCGACATTTCAAATCAAGTTCAATGTATGCGAGACTACTAGAGATGAGAGCCGTTCACAATTACTGCTTCTGAATTTGTTTATGAATCAATGTCTTCAGAATTGTTTCAAATTTTCAGGACTTAATATCTTGTCACATCTTCCGGATTGACACCTTACACACGTACAAACAACTGGTCACAAATGTGATATCCTCATTAAAGACAAAGTAGTTTATATTTTTTACTTCGTAATGTATTATGTTGTCTGTCCCAATATCCGGCCTTAATAATTGTTCTCTTTTACTGACATGTATACACACAAATACCCACACTCCTTCACAAAAACAGGACAACCAATACACCCGTATGTGTACTCTAATCTAAAGTGACGTTTATAGAATAACTATATCCGTTATGTCTCGATTTAAGAAATATTATATTTCCCAAAGCGTAGAAAAATCAACAAAATTTAAATTGTAATTAAATTGCCGTAATCTTAAATTCCCCGTTTACCTTATCTTATGCTGTGTAATAGAAAGATGAAGGTTAGCAAAACTGTTTAAATAATGAATTATTACTCAACCGTTTTGACAAGACCGAATATGGAACCTACAACAACGAATGTTTCATCAATCAAATACAAAATTATTTATACATAAATTCTATACGAATTTAAATTCCCATTAAAATATCTGTGTCCCAACCATATATATATATATGATTTATTAATATATCTCTCAGCAAAAAATGGTTCATTAAACATCAAATACCTACATTTCACTCTGAGTGCATAATATATCGACTTCGTATATATTTATTTATACTTACATTTTATATAAAAATATACACACCTATATATATATATATATATATATATATATATATATATATATATTAATTAGGAAGAAAGAACACATTAACAACAAAGTGGATAAAGGCAATTTATCTCTTGAATACTAATCATCGCTTATAAAATCAAACATATTTATACATTTTGAGTTTTTAATTAATTATGTTAGTGGTAACAAATCTGACTCGCTTTTACTTCTATATCTTGTTTTGGCTGATTGGTAAGTGTGTATGCGTTTGTGTTTGTGTGTGTGCGTGTTTGCATGTAAAGGTCATTATTTATGAAGCCCTTTATATAAAACAACAAGCACCTGACTTTAATATTCAAATGTTTCATCAACATGATATTCTAATCGACTGGCCAAGAATAACAAAATTCAACAATAATCTACAAGTAGACCGGTTTCGTCCTTATTGAGAACCGGTCTACCGGATGAATTGCCTTTTCTACACTACACAATTCTTAGTTTATACTGACATATGTAAGTAATTAGTGGGCCAGGTGTTTATATCAAGTCCGCAACCTTGATTATAATAATTGTTATCACCACCCGCGCAATCAATGTTCGTTTAATCTACTAGTATCCAGCCAAGAACAAACAGGCCCTCGATTAGAATCAACAAACATACAATAGGATTGGCAACAAACTGAAGTGAAAATAACAGAGGCGCACACGGTGACAGAAGTTTCCAAAAAATTTGAGCGTTTAACACTGAAATTCACACTTGCGCTGTTACCATTTGGAAAATATAAATTTGCGCAACAAGGTGAAACGATTAACTACACTGGGTAAAATAGCACTAGTACATGTAACAGTGAGTAATGCGCACAAATGGTTAATTCTCAAGCCCTCAAAACAATAATGACCATATCTCATACATCACTTTGCAATACTGCGAGAATGACCTTTACATGCAAACACGCACACACACAAACACAAACGCATGCACACTTACCAACCAGCCAAAACGAGAAACCGAAGTAAAAACGAGTCAGATTTGTTACCACTAGCATAATCAATTGAAAACCCAAACTGTATAAATATTTATGATTGTACAAGCGAAGATTAGTATTCACGAAATAAATGGCCTTTATCCACTTTGTTATTAATGTGTTCTTTCTTCCTAATTATAAATATACTGTGTAATATTAAAAGGCTCGGACATTATAAATACATATATTCATTTGAAATGCGAGCTTTAATAAAATTCATTGTACCCTTCCTGTGTGTAAAAACAAAAAGAAATTTTATCAGATATAAGAAAATTTTCTTTTGCACGGTCTTCTCAAATATCTACTAATGAACATATCTCTATATATAAATTGGAAAGCAAAACAAGATAGAAATATGTGAACATAGAGAGAGTGTGAAAAACGGAAACCAATAAGTTGCGTGCGTCACATCCAGTTCAAGCTCAATGCTTGTACATGCTTCTTCTGCTTACATAAATCCGGCTGCAATTTGTTTATCCATAAGGCTTCGTATGTGGCTAGCTCCCTTTTGTTTTTGCATTTAGTAATTACTTTGAATGCTACGACTGGAGAACATACGTGCGTTGTTTCGATGATGTGTTGCGCAATGGCAGACGTGTATTCACTATTTGATTTAAAACAGGCGTTTAAGTTGGCATGTTCTCTTATTCGAGTAATTAACCGTCTGGTCGATCGGCCTACGTAAGTTGATCGACAACTTGCGCATGTATATTGGTAAATAATATTTGATATAGACATTAACGGCTGTTTCTCTTTGATTGCTGGTAAAGGCAAGTGTGTTACCCTAAATAACACTCGTAATTTGGCTGCATTAAATGTGCGTGTTAATCAAATACATTTTGAAATTTTTTTGCGGTGTGTACCATTCGTTTTCATCAATGCCGCGTTTTGCGTACGCGTGTAATAGTTGTACACGGGCAGTTACACAAAGATCCGATTCTTCACACTTTCCGATTTTGTTCTGTCTTTGATCGGGTTGAATTCTTCTTTTTTCAACTGAAAATGTGGTTCTATCACATCTTTGTTTACTGGCGACGTTTCGGTGCCTACTTTCCAGCACCATCCTCAGGCAACACAGCACAGTACAAACTTCACAATTGCAGATTTTAAGTGTTTTTAAAAAAAATAAATAATAATAATAAATAAAAATTAAAATAAAAAAAAAATATATATATATATTAATATAATTATATATATAAGACATTTTACTCACACTGTTGCTTATATTTATATATATGTTTTTATACATATTTATATGTATTTTATATATTTATATAAGGTGTGAATAAATAAATATACAATTTGATTAATTGGTCAAAAAACAGCAAGAAAAGAGAAAAATAAGAATTTATTAGAAATATTGAAAAGTATATATATATATATATATATATATATATATATAGTTTTTATACATATTGATATGTATTTTATATATTAATATAAGGTGTGCATAACCTAATAAATATTTATTACTAATGTGTATATATAGATATATATATATATATATATATATATATATATATAAAGGCAACGCAACAAAATCGAGGCCAATTTGGAAGAAAATCAAACTCCCCAGATAGTAACGTTTAGTGTTCCCTTTGGAGGTGATCTTCCAGCGGAAATCTTCAAACGAAAAGTAATTCGAGCGACAAAAACACAGTTTCCATCTGTATACAAATTTCAATGTACCTGCAACGCTCAGTACATCGGCAGATCAAAAAAGAGGCTCGAAACTAGAATAAATCAGCGTCTCCCTCAAAAACTATTAAAGAGTGGTGCAGCTCCTGCACAAAAATCAGCAATTTGCAAACATGTACTACTCACAGGTCATGCTGTTAGTAGTAACAATTTTTCAGTTCTCTACAAGGCAAAAACAGAGAAAATGCTTCTGGCTTTTGAAGCTATTGCAATTAATAAGCTGAAGCCCTGCTTAAACGTTCAGAAAATAATTCAAAAAGAAATTAAATTGGACTGGAACAAAGACATAACCGACATGCCTTTAAAAATAGCCAACCCTTCGCAAAATACGACACATACATGAATTACGGACGCAATTACAATGAAAGCGATGACACACCAAATGACGTTACGCAAAAGGAGTGGTCTAAATTGCGCAAAAGCAGTGGTCTAAATTGCGCAAAGCAAAGGCCAGCATAACGAAGAGGAGATTGGTTACAACACATGTACAGTGGGATTGGATGAACGAATATACTAACGAATCCAGAACAATGGCTGTAGATACTGGTAGAAATAAGATTTATTAATAAATGTTATTCCATGGAGTACGTTGTTTTGTTCTTACATATATATATATATATATATATATATATATATATATATATATATATATATATATATATATATGATTAGGGAGGTTGGACTCATACTGTTGCTTATATCCATATATATGTTTTTATACATATTGACATGTATTTTATATATTGATATAAGGTATGACTAACGTAATAAATATATAGTAAGAATAGAAAATATTCATGTTTAACAATTAACAATGGTCCTTCTTCTAAATAAATATATATATATATATATATATATATATATATATATATATATATATATATATAAAGGTGTTACGATATTATATTTAGATATATATGTATATAGATATAATGAATTATTTTAGTCATATGAGCAAATAGTCTTATGCAATTATTTCTATGAGTTGATTAACTTCACATTGTGCTTACGATTAGTTTTTTGAAAAACGTTAGTTGTCCATACTAGCTCTTTCTTTCTCTCTTTAATCTTTCACCTAAGCGTCGCTATGACATTCACTCTCCATCCATCTACGAAACTTGCTGCTCCATATTTGAACTAATTTGTTGCTATGTGCGCAATACCTCATACACCATTGTATACATTAGAGCTCCCGGCTTTAAATAAAATACAATATATGACATTCAAGGTTTTAGTTTTTTATCATTTTGAATTTTGATTACCGTGGCATAGTAGCAATACAGTTATAACAAATAACAAAATGTTCGATACTGTCTCTCTCCCTTACAATATTCTGCATACGAGATGAGATTACGTATACCAGGAATTTGAGATAGGTGAGGTAATGATTGGTCTGCTAATTATAAATAGTTATATATTGAGTTTAGTTACTGAGACAAATTCTATGATTAAAAATAGTGTTGAGTCAATTATATATAAATAGAAAGGTTTTGGAACGAGGTTACCACATTTGCTTAAATCTGCTATTGTGAAGTTTGTACTGTGCTGTGTTGCCTGAGTATGGTGCTGGAAATTAGGCACCGAAACGTCGCCAGTAAAGAAAGATGTGATAGAACCACATTTTCAGTTGAAAAAAGAAGAATTCAACCCCATCAAAGACAAAACAAAATCGGAAAGTGTGAAGAATCGGATCTTTGTGTAACTGCCCGTGTACAACTATTACCCGCGTAAGCAAAACGCGGCATTGATGAAAATGTGCGTGTTAATGTTGCTTCAACTTTCAGGAAGGGTACAATGAAATATATATATATATATATATATATATATATATATATATATATATATATATATATAACGTGTACACCGTGTATAATGCAGGCTAAATGAACCCCACCATGTGAAATCCTCCCACATCTTATTTAAATATTTTCTCATCCATCCATTCATTCATCCATCCATCCATCCATCCATTTATATATATATATATATATATATATATATATATATATATATATCTCATTGTACCCTTTTTATGTGCAAAAACAAAAAGAAATTTTATCAGATATAAGAAAATTTTCTTTCTTGTTTTTTCTTTTTGTTTTTGCACATAAAAAGGGTACAATGAATTTTATTAAAGCTCGCATTTCAAAAGAATATATATATCTATTTACGAAGAAAAAGCACATTAATAACAAAGTGGATATTAGCCATTTATTTCGAGAATACTTAACTTCAATCTACAATCTTTCATTTATATACATTCTGGGTTTGCATTTGATTATGGGGGTGGTAACAATTATGACTCAGTTTTGTAATTCGTCTTTTGGCTGATTTGCAAGTGTGTATGCGTTTGTGTCTATGTGTGTGTGCGCGTGTTTGCATGTAACGATCCTTCTCACTGTATCGCAAAATGATGTCTGACATCTGGTCATTATTGTATTTATGGATTGAGAATTAACCATCTGTTCGAATTGTACGCTGTTACGTGTACGAGTGCTATTTTTCCGAATGTAGTCTTTCGTTTCACCTTTTTATGCAAATTTGTATTCTTCACATGACAACAGCGCAAGTGTGGATTGCAGTGTTGAGCGCTCATATTGTTTAGAAACTTCTGTCGCCGTATGCGCATCTGTTTTTTCCTCTCCAGTTTGTTGACAATCCGATTGAAAGTTTGTTGATTCTGGTCGAGGGCCTGTTCGTTCTTCTCTGGATACTAATAAATTGTTGTTGAATATTTTTATTCAATCAGATTGGCAACAAACTGAAGAGGAAAAAACAGATGCGCATACGGTGACAGAAATTTCCAAACAATATGAGCGTTCAACACTGCAATCCACACTTGCACTGTTACCATGTGAAGAATGCAAATTTGCGCAAAAAGATGAAACGAAAGACTACACTCGGCAAAGTAACCCTCGTACACGTAGCAGCGAACAATTTGCACAGATGGGTAATTCTCAAGCCATCAATACAATAATGACCAGATCTCAGACATCTTTTAACAATACATTGAGAAGGACCTTTACATGCAAATAGGCACACACACAGACACAAACGCATACACACTAACCAATCAGCCAAAACACGAATAAGAAAACCGAGTCATAACTGTTGCCACCCACATATTGAAATGATAACCCAGAATCTATGTAAATGAAAATTTGTAAAGCGAAATAAATGGCCATTATCCACTTTGTTATTAATGTTTTTTCTTCCTAATTAGAAATATACTGTGTAATATTCGAAGGCAATAGACACAATAAAGATATATATATATATATATATATATATATATATATATATATATATATATATATTTATATATATTTATAAGATGGTTACATAATACAATCCGTTTTCAGCTATCCCAGTTTATCTGATGACCTGTCTCCATTGAGTGCCTGGCTAGATCTGATTTATGACTATGTCTATATTTGCACCCCGTTTAATGTTCCCCTCTACTTACATTTATTGGACGCAGTGTTTCACCTATATTCCTGATTTTGCAATGTTTACGAGGTATCTCATAAATCCCTGATGGTTTAAGGTGTTCTATTTTTATCTTTCTGATTCAGCAGCTTATTTCCTATAATAATTTATTGTCTTAATACAGCTCATATATTTATTTGATTGCTAATCTCCTGATTTTTTTGTATTCAGTTAACTTTCCCAAATCCCTTTTCCATTAAACCTACAAAGTGTCTCGTTTATGATTTTCCAAATTACTTTTTTCGGATAACGAATATTTTGTTCAATTTCATCAATTCTTGGTTCCTATGTTTTAAATCTACTATTTTTAAAATTATTTTTATCATGGGTTTTAGAACGCCTATTTTCATCGTAAACGGGTGATTAGAGCAGAAATGCAGAAGGATACCCGAATAATTATCTTTCCTGTAAATATCTTATTATAATATCTGGCCCATTCTTTTTGATTTCACATTCAGGAACGAGTACTCTTCTTTTCCTTCTTTTTATAATGTAAATTGTTACACTCCCAGTTGAATAGCTAAATACAGAAAATTCTCTAACTCCTTATCTCCATTATTCACAATTAAGAAGATGTCATCTAAGAATTTTAAATGCAAGTTTGGTTTGAGAAGACATCTGAAAAAGAGATGTTTTCTAAATAATGCCTTGAATGTTAGCGACTGGGACCGATAATGGTTGTCCCATAGGAATACCTTTAACTTGTAGGTATAATTTCTTTCTACGTATATTAAGTATATAGAGGACATACAAATTTTGAACATTTCCGTAATACTTCTTAGCATCATTTTACCAAATCATTTGATTCATCAAGCATGTCCATGCTGGTAGATAAGACTGTGGATACGCATTTTTTATTTAATGAAAACTATAGAATTATAAAAAGCAAAATCTTTATTTTGAGTATCTTTATAGTTAACATTATGTTGGATTATATAATTTGGATAGAAAAGTGGTTAAATAACGACATTGTTGAGCCTGAATTTGTAATGTCAGGTTACTCAAAGTTCCGTATAAATAGATCATTGCATAAACGTGACAGAGGAGTAATAAACGGTTTTAGACACGTGGGTTAAGAAAAGCTTTTGCATAGAAATAATTGTAATACGATCATAGATTCTATGTAATTCTAATTTGACACGTTGAAATTAACTATGGTCCGCGTGCATGAATAATGATGATAAATTACCAATGATTTGTATTTATATTGGATTACAATGGGTAATATGTGGTAGGAGGTGATTTGAAAAAGGTTTATTAACTATCAAATACCAAATCTATTCTCTAACAATGATTTGTCACAAGTTATAGAAGAACCAACAATAGGTTGGGGGATGCCTAGATCGTGTCTAAGTAGAGATGTAATCGGTTTCTCTTTACAATTGATAGGTCGTTTATTACTTTCAAAAATAGGGATAATAAACAAATTATCCTTAGAATGAAGAATGAAATGGAAATGTTTGTGAGAGTCACGCCTACGAATGCAAACGTTATGTGCTCCAGATTTTCCAGAAGGATCTAAAGAAGAATATGCGGATTTTTTTACCTGATTCTCGTTTTGCGTGCCGATTTGTTTGCATCCGCTGTCTTCCTGATTTAGCCAAATATTTAGATATCCAGGTACAGATATCTTTCTCAATGGAAAGCAAATCACACGCAGTTGATAATCAATATGTCAAGTGCTTAGGTGATGCGCTTTCTATTGAAATAGTTATCCGTAACCGGATATTGAAATATTTTGCGAAATCAGGAAGACAGCGGATTCAAACAAATCGGAACGCAACCCGAGAATCAGGTAAATAATCTATTCTTTGCCGTGCAACATGTTTCTTTTAATATGCAGAGTTGTTAATTCTGATTGTTTTTACAAATGAACGCTGATTATTTTATTGCTTCTGTCCACACACTGCTGCATAATTTATTCCAATACTGTTCTTATTTGATACATTCCAAAAAATGATGTATTGAATATTATGTAAACTAAGAATTAATAGAGAAAATATAAAATGTAGTCGAAATAGCATTATTTAATTTGAAGATAAAAATAGTGAAATTAAATCCTTATTAACAACAATCAGCAGAAGGTTATAGAGGGTTATAGTGAAAAAATTTACAAATAATCCAGAGCTTACTTACAAACTACGAGGAAGATAAAAGTATATTGACGTTAGATAAAACCAAAAGTGAATTTATATGTTATATGGAGGGGCTGCTCGGTAATATAAATTGAAATGCGCAAAAACTAAGCACTAAGATTTCATAATATTGTAGCACGCGGCTCCGTGTTACAACCCAACGATGTTCGATTTTGACAAATACAGTACTCTTTAAGGTCAAATAATCTAACTCTGTTCTTACACAATATTTCTCTTAACTGTGATTTTAGAAACAATCTCTGTTAGTTTCAAGCAGTTTTAATTGAGATTTCTTGAACTGCAACTTTATTTGTAATTAATAGGGTTGTTTATGAAATATACAGAACCGCGCGCGATACGCATGGAACACGCGGTGGACTATTGTGTCACAGTGGATTTATTTCGCTCAGTTGGATTATTCGCAGTTTACGCGAAGGATTTACTGTTCACATTTAACTATGCCTATCCGAATTTCAGAGAATAATGGATTATTATAATGACATGAGTTAAAAACATAGCAAACAGTGAACTAATTATTTGTGAATTTTTGTCATTGAAGTCTTTACACGGATTACACACATTCATTTTCAGTGACAACTTTTAACAGTGACTATGTTCATATCATCATGTATTTTCAATCGGTTGCATGTATTCATTTCAATTCAGACATTTGTGAAAGAATAATTGCTTGTGTGCAAAATATGTTTCTTTATAAACAGAGCTCATTTTAACTTTTGCCGTCTAGAAGACGGACAATTTAGTTTAACTGTGACTGGTGTTTAAGACATTCATTTGTGTTAAAATTTGATTTTATTGCCGTCTAGAGCACGGTCAATTTGGACTAACTGTGAATTCTATTTCTATTTGCAACATTGTGTACAATATACTTGTGATAACTCGTTTTAGCCTTCTCACATCAACCATCCGAAAAAGATCAGAGACTGATCATGAGTACGGGTAGTAACAATAGCTACCATGACATGTAGGAAGGTACAGATCCGAACTAGAAAGCTACCCGCAAAAATACTTCTACATAAATGGTGCCCCGGTTCGTCGAACTCACAGCCAGCAAAGAATTAATAAACATCTAGATTTTGAGAAATTCAAGCACTTTGGATGAATGCCACGAAGGAAAGTAAATTCTAAGACACATATCACAGAAAAACACCCTCTCGGGATTACAATGCCAAGACAGCGCACGATGACGGGTGAGGACGATGTTACACTGCCATCTATTCTCGACAACACTCATACGCATAAGATGAGGTCCAGTTCAGGAAATGCAGGAAGCCCGGTGGTGAGCCCAGCAACAGGCCGCACCAACACATGGACACAGTATAAAATATGCCAATTCGATCCAGACTACCTTGACGAGTGGGTCGACGATGTTACTTTATTGGCCAAGGTGTCCAATATAACAGACGAGGGCTCAATATTTTTGAGGGCTTGGGAGACGATCCCAATGTCTTTCAGACGCGGACTCAAAGATATACTGCATCAATACACTGAGGGCACATGTGCGCAGCCATGGCAGAGCCTGCAACGCGCCGTCAAGCAGCGTTTGACACCAGATCGAGAAGACAGGCTTACAGAATTAATGAGCCAGATGTCCCTAGGTAGCCGCACGCCTTCTGAGCTATTTAGGGAGATGGTGCAGAAAGCCTTGGAATTCAACCTGCCCAAGGAAATCGTAATGCGACTTTTCATACAGAATCTCCCGCTGGCACTTCAAAAGATGGCCACGTTCCTGCTCGAATCCCTCGAAGTACAAGACGACGTTCTGCCGGCACGTCTAGACAAGTGGTGGAAGAAACACCACTACAGCTCACCTGCCCAAGAGAAAGGCCACATCACCTCAAGACTGCCGGAACAAATGTCACGAATGAACGCCTCATCAGCCTGCTCGAGAACCTCACCGTAAGGCCAAATTTGGCCTCATTCGATGCCGTCCATAATAGACGCAACCAGAGCAGGCGTGACCAGCGTCGACCACCGACCCGGAATAGCGCCAGGAGGTCGACCTCGAGAGACAGGGCCACAGTTCCACAGTTACCAGTAGAGAGGTGTCCGAATCATTGCAGCTATGGCCACTCCACACGTTATTGCCTCGGAAACGGCTGCACATTCCCGCGCACAGACGCGACGTTCAAGTGGGCGCGGTCACCCTCAACAATTCAGGAGGATCCGCCCATGGAAGGTTCGGAAAACTAGTGCGGTCAGCCTCCTCGGCGGCAGTAGAGGCTGAGCACCCCAAGATTGTTGGCCGCTCCATGTCTGATGGCTCAAAGCACGTTGCTTTCGCGGTAGAGCGCAATCAAACTATTGTATTTACATCGAGGACACCAGTCAAGTCATGCTTCAAACGCCCAAATGCCAGCAACCAGTCTCATCGTCAGTTGCCACTATCAACATCTTTTCTCATCCGTGACGCAACCTCTGGCGAATTATTTCTCATAGACACTGGATCAGATTTAAGCTTACTACGCCACAATTATTTCGAACCCACCCACCCAGTCGACACCAGCAGTCTGACCTGCGCCAATGGCTCCAACATAGCGACGTTTGGGGTACGAGTACACACAATCTCGTTCTCCAACTCAAAAAGATGTTTCAATTATCCGTTCATCATCGCCAAAACGACACGAAACATCATTGGACGTGACTTTCTCGAACACTTCGACCTGACCATTCGTCCAAGAACACGAGAGATACGCACTGCAGACAATCAGTTGCTTACATCAGCGCTAAAACATACGACTCGCGCCGAAGCAGTCTCATCTATACAGCTTATTCCTCCAGTTCCTCATGTACCGCAACTGGACGATGTTCTGAAACGTCATGAAGAAATTTTCAAACCTATCTCCTTCATGCCCGATCTCAAGAGGAAGCGTGCCATCACAGCCCATCGTATCATCTTGTCGAAACCACTTCCTCATCCTCCACGAGCACGTCCATTGGCACCACACAAACATAAGGCTGCCGAGCAAGAATTCGCCATGCTACGTCAACAAGGCATCTGTACACGATCCAGCTCACCTTTTGCGTCGCCTGTGGTAGTAGTACCAAAGAGTGAACCAGAGACATTCAGGGTGTGCGGGGATTATCGTATTCTCAATTCTTGCACACAGTCTGATTCGTACATCCTGCCAAATCCAGCCGACCTACTCCGATCTGCTATCGGTCATGCTGTGTATTCAAAACTTGACTTGGTAAAAGCATACTATCAAGTACCGATGGACAAAGACTCAGTATCATATACTGCACTCAGATTCACCGGAGGTGGCACGCACGAATATCACTATATGCCTTTCGGTCTCAAGAATGCCTCGCAAACATTCCAACGCGTTATGGACGAAATACTAGATGGTCTACCATTTGTAATTCCATATCTAGACGACATCCTGGTATTCTCCAACTCAATGACCGAACATATACAACATATTGAGATCCGGCTCACACGTCTATCAGACTATGGCCTCCTACCTCATGGCAACAAATGCGTCTTTGCACAGAAATCAATTGAATTCCTCGGGCATCAAATTTCCGAAGAAGGCATGACACCAATACCTACTAAGGTTCGTGCTATTCAAGATCTACAGCCTCCAACCACCGTTTGGGCATTACGACGATTCTTGGGCAAGATGAACTACTATTCTCTATTTGTACCCAGCCTTGCCAAGATTCTGACACCTCTTCACAAATATCTCGTGCCAAAAAGCCGTTTCGTCAAGAAATCACAACCGATTAAGCTCAACGTGGACGACATACAGGCTTACGAGCATGCCAAAAGGGCCCTACGCAAAGCGACCATGCTACATTCCTCGGATTGGTCTCAACCTTTTGAATTGATAACTAACGCATCCAACGTTGCCATAGGCGCAGTACTTCAACAATCCATCAATGGAATACACCAACCTATCGTTTTCTATTCGCAAAATTAGAACCTCGCGATACGCGATATGATACATTAGGAAAAGAATTACTCGCAATCTACCGGTCGATCCTACACTTCCACACCTATCTGGATGGCCGAAAGTTCAAGATCTACACTGACCATCTTCCTCTACTTACGATGCTGAGAGGAAAGAAAGAGTATTTATATTCACGACGTGTCAACTCACAACTTACACGAATACACGAGTATGAATATGAAGTCACTCATGTCAAAGGATCAGAAAATGTGGTCGCAGACTCCCTAAGCCGTCCTGCAGATCTTTGTGCCTCAATATTGTGTCCTTCACCTATAAGCACTCAGGAATTGCAAGCAGCTCAGCAAGATGATCCATCACTTCGGACATTTGATGTCAATCGACTGAAAACACTTGATTACGATGGAACTCTGCTGCAGTGTGAAATAACTGGCGTGGGCCCTCGGCCGTTTATACCTGAAAAACTCCGTCACAAGATCTTCGAAGTCTACCATTCAATGAGCCACCCATCTGGCAAAGCATCAGTGGAAATTCTATCCAGAACGTATTTTTGGCCTGGCATGCGACGAGATATCAAGATGTGGTCAAAACAATGTCTAGAATGTCAGAAATGCAAAGTGACGAGACACACCAAAACGGCGCCACAAGTCATTCAAGTGCCCAAAGTCCGGTTTACGCACATACACGTTGATCTGGTAACCTTACCTACCGTGAACAATATGCGATATCTACTGTCAATACGGGATTGCATCACTCGATGGTATAAGGCCATACCACTGCCAGACATGAAGCAAGAAACTGTCAGTTATGCTTTAGAGCTCGATCGTGGCGCACAGTTCCTCGGCGATGAGTTCGCAGCCCTACTTCAATACTATGGTGTCAAACACTCCGTGACCGCGGCTCGCAATCCGAGAGCAAATGGGTTCGTCGAAAGGCCACACCGAGAACTGAAAGCGGCGCTCAAGGCTAGCCCAGAAGAAAATTGGCTTGCGGCTTTACCGAAAGTACCCCGTGAGCCGATCAAATGTAGTTCCGCTGAAATGGTATTCGGCGAATGTCTACGGCTGCCTGGCGAACTAGCCCGATCACGCCCTGAAACTGCAATAATGATGAACGATCCGACATTTCTGGTTCCACTTCGCAGTTTTCTACAATATAACGCTCAGAATCGGCCGATCTATCCTACACGTCAGCAACGTGGTTTAATTTATTAACGCAAAGATTTTGATAGCTGCAAATGGTTCTTCGTCAACAACGATATGGATAACAGGATTCTAGCCAAAACAAAGCACGGTCCTTATCGTGTGATAGATCGATGTCAGAATTACATCATTTTGGAGATTAATGGCAAAGCTGAAGCGGTCTCCAAACACAGACTATCCCCGGCCGACGTTGATCCAAATGACCCGCTGTTCCGCGATGTAGACACATCAGGCGGTGAAGAAACGATAACGCTACCCCCAGACAGTCTTGCTGACAACGGACTGACGCCCGACATCTCACCAACAACCGAGCCAACTGAAGCCGTCACGCCTCCGTGAGAAATAGAGGAACCAGAATCAGTGTTGACAGAGCCAGAATCAGTTGTTACACGGTATGGCAGAGCAATAACACCTCCTGTAAGGTTAGCCCCTTCATTGTGTACTAATTTTCGTTGTCGGAGGGTGTATGTAACACGCGGCTCCGCGTTACAACCCAACGATGTTCGATTTTGACAAATACAGTGCTCTTTAAGGTGAAATAATCTAACTCTGTTCTTACACAATATTTCTCTTAACTGTGATTTTAGAAACAATCTCTGTTAGTTTCAAGCAGTTTTAATTGAGATTTCTTGAACTGCAATTTTATTTGTAATTAATAGGGTTGTTTATGAAATATACAGAACCGCGCGCGATACGCATGGAACACGCGGTGGACTATTGTGTCACAGTGGATTTATTTCGCTCAGTTGGATTATTCGCAGTTTACGCGAGGGATTTACTGTTCACATTTAACTATGCCTATCCGAATTTCAGAGAATAAGGGATTATTATAATGACATGAGTTAAAAACATAGCAAACAGTGAACTAATTATTTGTGAATTTTTGTCATTGAAGTCTTTACACGGATTACACACATTCATTTTCAGTGACAACTTTTAACAGTGACTATGTTCATATCATCATGTATTTTCAATCGGTTGCATATATTCATTTCAATTCAGACATTTGTGAAAGAATAATTGCTTGTGTGCAAAATATGTTTCTTTATAAACAGAGCTCATTTTAACTTTTGCCGTCTAGAGTACGGACAATTTAGTTTGACTGTGACTGGTGTTTAAGACATTCATTTGTGTTAAAATTTGTTTTTTATTGCCGTCTAGAGCACGGTCAATTTGGACTAACTGTGAATTCTATTTCTATTTGCAACATTGTGTACAATATACTTGTGATAACTCGTTTTAGCCTTCTCACATCAACCATCCGAAAAAGATCAGAGACTGATCATGAGTACGGGTAGTAACAATAGCCACCATGGATATGTAGGAAGGGTACAGAATCACGAACTAGATAGCTACCCCGCAAAAGTACTCCTACATAAATGGTGCCCCGGTTCGTCGAACTCACAGCCAGCAAGGAATTAATAAACATCTAGATTTTGAGAAATTCAAGCACTTTGGATGAATGCCACGAAGGAAAGTAAATTCTAAGACACATCACAGAAAAACACCCTCTCGAGATTACAATGCTCGAAGACAGTCGCACGATGACGGGTGAGGACGATGTGACACTGCCATCTATTCTCGACAACACTCATACGCATAAGATGAGGTCCAGTTCAGGAAATGCTGGAAGCCCGGTGGTGAGCCCAGCAACAGGCCGCACCAACACATGGACACAGTATAAAATATGTCAATTCGATCCAGACTACCTTGACGAGTGGGTCGACGATGTTACTTTATTGGCCAATTTTTTTTTTTTTTTTTTTTTTTTTTTTTTTTTTTTTTTTTTTTTTTTTTTTTTTTTTTTTTTTTTTTTTTTTTTTTTTTTTTTTTTTTTTTTTTTTTTTCGTTTGTTTTTTTTTTTTTTAAAAGGAACCATGACTAATAATTGATTGTATATATTGTTGATTAACATGATGATATAATGCATAACATTTCAGTTTTAATAATACAAAACTTGAAGATAGTGTAACACGCGGCCCCGCGTTACAACCCAACGATGTTCGATTTTGACAAATAGAGTGCTCTTTTAGGTCAAATAATCTAACTCTGTTCTTACACAATATTTCTCTTAACTGTGATTTTAGAAAAAATCTCTGTTAGTTTGAAGCAGTTTTAATTGAGATTTCTTGAACTGCAATTTTATTTGTAATTAATAGTGTTGTTTATTAAATATACAGTACCGCGCGCGTTACGCATGGAACATGCGGTGGATTATTGTATCACAGTGATTTATTTCGCTCAGTTGGATTATTCGCAGTTTACGCAAGGGATTTACTGTTCACATTTAACTATGCCTATCCGAATTTTAGAGAATAATGGATTATTATAATGACATAAGTTAAAAACATAGCAAACAGTGAACTAATTATTTGTGAATTTCTATCATTGAAGTCTTTACACGAAGTTCATCCATTTATTTTCAGTGACAACTTTTAACAGTGACTATGTTCATATCATCATGTATTTTCAATCGGTTGCATATATTCATTTCAATTCAGACATTTGTGAAAAAATAATTGCTTGTGTGCAAAATATGTTTCTTTATAAACAGAGCTCATTTTAACTTTTGCCGTCTAGAGTACGGATAATTTAGTTTGACTGTGACTGGTATTTAAGACATTCATTTGTGTTAAAATTTGTTTGTACTGCCGTCTAGAGCACGGTCAATTTGGACTATCTGTGAATTCTATTTCTATTTGCAACATTGTGTACAATATACTCGTGATAACTCGTTTTAGCCTTCTCACATTAACCAACCGAAAAAGATCAGAGACTAATCATGAGTACGGGTAGTAACAAAAGCCACCATGGATATGTAGGAAGGGTACAGAATCACGAACTAGATAGCTACCCCGCAAAAATACTTCT